>CAKXYN010000457.1:0-126565 GCA_935064755.1 Tragelaphus eurycerus | reverse complement strand
AATATACAATTTATATAGGTTAAGGTTTTACTCATATACATCTCATTTCTAATTGATTTTAATATATTGCTGTATATACATTATACAATATATAAACATTACTTTGTACAATCATAACATTCAGCCTGCCTACTGACTTTGGAGAAAGATTTATATTTCACAGATTTTATGTTTCTAAGAGTTAGCAAGTATATGGTTCTGTGATAAGTGCTTTGTTGTTGTCCACATTTTAAATTCTAAATTAGGTTTCTGACTGCCAAAGATCTAATGAACCATTTATAATTTATCTTTTGTGGATTTCAAAGACTCTTATTAGAATTCTGAATAAGCCTGGAGAATGTGAATAGAAGTCACAGGAAAAATAACCAAATTTAGTAAGATATATAATATATTTAAAATGTTATGCAACATATACTTGGATATTGCAAACCTTAATTAATGCATTAAAGTGCCTTCATTATGCAAATATCAAACAGCAATATTTATAAAATAATAAACAATTTACCTCAATATTTACTTTTAAATGTTTAAACATTCCAACACTGGTCAAAAAAAAATCAATACATTCTATTTAGAAGAATGACAAGAATTGTGTACAAGGTTAACTTAAAGTACTCTATAGGTGAATCAGAGTAATAAACAGAAATAACATGATTTTAAAGGAATTTTGCCATAATTTCCATAATATATTGTTTAAAACTTTCAAGTATTATGTATTATTTTTATTATTATATTTTTTATTTTTTGTTATTTCTAACTAATATCTTTATATTTTTTTTTTATATTATATTTTTATTTTTTTTTTTAAAAAAATAAAAGATATTTTAAAAAAAAAAAAAAAAAAAAAAAAAAAATAAAATGAGAGCAATAATGTGGAAATGTAATGTTTATCCAACACTTATCAAGTGTATATTATAAAATATGTGGTGTGTTAAAAAAATGGGTGTAAACAAAATCTAATTCCCAAATCGGTGTGTGCACATTCAGTCATATTTGACTCTTTGCAACTCCATGGACTGTAGCCCACCAGGCTCCTCTGTCCATGGGATTATCCAGGCAAGAATACTGGAGCAGGTATTCATTTCCTTCTCCAGGGAATCTTCCCAACTCAGGGATCAAACATGTCTCCTGCACTGCAGGCACATTCTTTACTTCTTGGGCCATTGAGGCTTCCCTTATTTCCAAAGATTTTAGTAAAATCGGACAGATCTCCATGCAGACTACAATAAATTGTGAAATCATAAATAGATCATTATAAAAGGACAGAAATATTATTTCAATTTGTTATATTAAAGAAAGATCCCTCGTTTACTACCTCACATCCATTAGAATAATATTTTAAAAAAGAAAAAAAAATCCAGAAAATAACAAGTGTTGGAGATGATGTGAAGAAATTAGAACCTTTGGACATTGCTGGTGAGAATGTAAAATGGCACAGTCACTGTAGAAGATAGTAGGATGGTTCCTCAAAAAATTAAACATGGAATTATGACAGGATCCAGAAATCCCACTTCTATGTTTATACCCAAAAAGAATTGAAAAAAGAGACACAAACAGTTATTTGTATTCCAAATCACCATTATTCACAGTAACCAAAAGATAGGGGGAAAAAAAAAAAAAACCTACGTCCATCAACAAATGAATGAATAAGCAAAATATGACATATAGAAACTATGTATTATTATTCATCATTAAAAAGGAATGAAACTCTGATACATGCTACAAGATGTATAAACCTTGAAAACATTATGGTAAGTGAAATTAGCTAGATAAAAATGAAAAATACTGTAAAATTTCATTTATACAAGGTACCTAGAATACTCAAATTCATAGAAATGGAGAGTAAAATAGTGGTTACTGGAGGATGTGTTTAATGGGTATAGATTTTCAGTTTGGGTGATGTAGAAGCTAGTGGTGATAGTGAAACAACAATTTAAATGGACTTCATAGTAATATTATAAACTGAAATGCCTAAAATAGCAAATTTTGTTATGTATATTTTATCACACAAACACACACAAAGGTAATCCAAAAGAAGAAGGAGGAGGATCCAAGTAGGATATCAGATTGGTGACAGATGCGGGACTTGAGCTAGCACGGAAAGAAGACATGACTGGAGAAGAAAATTCTAGGCAGAAAGAAAGCAGCTGAGCAAACTTTCAGAATTCTGAAATCCAGAGAACAATAAAAGTAGCACTGTAGCTGGAGCATAAGATCTACACATGGGAGAATGTGAATTGAACATTGCAAGAAATATCAAAGGCAGGTGGATATATCTCAATGTTTATCTAAGGGTTTGAGCATTATGCACTAGAGTAGTTGGCTATTTACAGACACCTGTAAAAATAACAAAGGCAGAGACAACTGATTAAAAAAAAAAGGAGTGATAAGATATATATATGTATTTGTTTTGTTTTTTATATATACAAAACATCAGAATTTGCCCGTGTGTGTAAGAAAACCTACAGGACTAAGACACTGTTTATTTGTCAAATGTACAGGGACAATAATAAAAAAAAAATTGGGGACTGAATTATAAGACAAATCTAGAAAAGGCTACATGAAGTGAAAATGTTAGTTGCTCAGTCCTGCCCAACTATTTGCAATTGCATGGACTACAGCCCATCAGTCTCCTCTACCCATGGGATTTTGCAGGCAAGGAAACAGAAGTGGAAAGGCTACATCAGTTCAGTTCAGTCAATCAGTCATGTCTGACTCTTCGTGACACCATGGATCATAGCACACCAGGCCTCCCTGTCCATCACCAACTTTCAGAGTTGATTCAAACTCAACTCCATTGAGTCGGTGATGCCATCCAATCATCTCATCCTCTGTTGTCCACTTCTTCTCCTGCCTTCAATCTTTCCTAGCATCAGGGTCTTTTCAAATGAGTCAGTTCTTCCCATGAGGTGGCCAAAGTATTGGAGTTTCAGCTTCAACATCAGTCCTTACAATGAACACTCAGGACAGATCTCCTTTAGGAGGGACTCGTTGGATCTCCTTCTAGTCCAAGGGACTCTAAAGAGTCTTCAACACCACAGTTCAAAAGCATCTATTCTTCAGCGCTCAGCTTTCTTTATAGTCCAACCCTTACATCCATACATGGCTACTGGAAAAACCATAGCCTTGACAAAACAGACCTTTGTTGGTAAAGTAATGTCTCTGCTTTTTAATAGGCTGTCTAGGTTGGTCATAACTTTCCTTCCAAGGAGTAAGCATCTTTTTATTTCATGGCTGCAGTCAACATCTGAGGTGATTTTGGAGCCCCAAAAAATAAAGTGTAACACTGTTTCCACTGTTTCCCCATCTATTTGCCATGAGGTGATGGGACTGGATGCCATGATCTTAGTTTTTTTGAATGTTGAGTTTTAAGCCAACTTTTTCACTCTCATCTTTCACTTTCATCAAGAGGCTTTTTAGTTCCTCTTCACTTTCTGCCATAAGGGTGGTGTCATCTGCATATTTGAGGTTATTGATATCTCTCCCAGCAGTCTTTGATTCCAGCTAGTGCTTCAACCATCCCAGTGTTTCTCATGATGTACTCTGCTGCTACTGCTGCTGCTAAGTCGCTTCAGTCGTGTCAGACTCTGTGCGACCCCATAGATGGCAGCCCACCAGGCTGGGTTGCCATTTCCTTCTTCAATGTATGAAAGTGTAAAGTGAAAGTGAAGTCACTCAGTCGTGTCCGACTCTAGTGACCCCATGGACTGCAGCCTACCAGGCTCCTCCATCCATGGGATTTTCCAGGCAAAAGTACTGGAGTGGGATGCCATTGCCTTCTCCTATGTACTCTGCATATAAGTTAAATAAGCAGGATGACAATATACAGCCTTGATGTACTTCTTTCTCTATTTGGAACCAGTCTGTTGTTCCATGTCCAGTTGTAATTGTTGCTTCTGGACCTCTTCATAATTTCTACTCTTCAGTCCTAATTAATAAATTAAGTTCAAAGATGTTTACTGAGTACACTGCCTGTTGCATAAAATGAGCTCAATAAGGATAGAAATGTTTAAATGTTATAAGTATATAATAATGAAGACAAGTACATTTACTTCATTCACAAAGTATTTTTTTGAGCACAGTCTCCAAATGAAGATATGCATCTGAGAAAATGTATGTCATCCATCAGCATGTCAGAAGAATGCATTAGAACACTTATTTATATAGATATTATTACTATCTTCATAATTTGTATTCTCTTGAGTTTTTAAAATTAAACAATAATACAGTCTATATATTTGTGAATACATATAAAAAGGATTATCTGAGCCACAGTCAGTTCCTGGTCTTGTTTTGACTGACTGTATAGAGCTTCTCCATCTGTGGCTGCAAAGAATATAATCAATCTGATTTCAATGTTGACCATCTGTTGATGTCATCTCTTGTGTTGTTGAAAGAGGGTCTTTGCTATGACCAGTGCATTCTTTTGGCAAAACTCTATTAGCCTTTGCCCTGCAACATTCAATGATTCTGGATCAAATTACCAACATCCAAAGGATCATCATAAAAGCAAGAGAGTTCCAGAAAAACATCTATTTCTGCTTTATTGACTATGCCAAAGCCTTTGACTATATGGATCACAATAAACTGTGGAAAATTCTGAAAGAGATGGGAATACCAGACCACCTGATCTGCCTCTTGAGAAACCTGTATGCAGGTCAGGAAGCAGCAGTTAGAACTGAACATGGAACAACAGACAGGTTCCAAATAGGAAAAGGAGTACATCAAGGCTGTATATTGTCACCCTGCTTATTTAACTTATATGCAGAGTACATCATGAGAAACACTGGGCTGGATGAAGCACAAACTGGAATCAAGATTGCCGGGAAAAATATCAATAACCTCAGATATGCAGATGATACTACCCTTATGGCAGAAAGTGAAGAGGAACTAAAAAGCCTCTTGATGAAAGTGAAAGAGGAGAGTGAAAAAGTTGGCTTAAAGTTCAACATTCAGAAAACGAAGATCATGGCATCTGGTCCCATCATTTCATGGAAAATAGATGGGGAAACAGTGGAAACAGTGTAAGATTTTATTTTTGGGGAGGAGGGGGGCTCCAAAATCACTGCAGATGATGACTGCAGCCATGAAATTAAAAGATGCTTACTCCTTGGAAGGAAAGTTATGACCAACCTAGATAGCATATTCAAAAGCAGAGACATTACTTTGCCAACAAAGGTCCATCTAGTCAAGGCTATGGTTTTTCCAGTGGTCATGTATGGATGTGAGAGTTGGACTGTGAAGAAAGCTGAGACCAAAGAATTGATGCTTTTGAACTGTGGTGTTGGAGAAGACTCTTGAGAGTTCCTTGGACTGCAAGGAGATCCAACCAGTCCATCCTAAAGGACATCAGTCCTGAGTGTTCATTGGAAGGACTGATGCTGAAGCTGAAACTCCAGTACTTTGGCCACCTCATGTGAAGAGTTGACTCATTGGAAACTACCCTGTTGCTGGGAGGGATTGGGGGCAAGAGGAGAAGGGCACAACAGAGGATGAGATGGCTGGATGGCATCACGGACTCGATGCACATGAGTCTGGGTAAACTCTGGGAGTTGGTGATGGACAGGGAGGCCTGGCGTGCTGCAATTCATGGGGTCACAAAGAGTCAGACACGACTGAGCAATTGAACTGAACTGATACAAAGGATGAGGTTGTATACTGAAGTTTAGTATGCCAATAAAAATTCACAGACATCTGGTTTCTCATTTCTCTCAAGTGCTAGAATTTCTCAGCTTTATTCTCAAGCCTGAAGCCAAGAGAGATAAATATAGGGACAATCAAAGAAGAAAACATTTTTGCCCTAAAGTTTTCTTCCATGACTCAAACTATGCACATATTTGATGAAGAGAAGATATGTCCTAGCCCAGGAGTATGAAAGATAATTTATAAAATTCTTTTAGACTTTTATATCATAAGACATGTTCTGCTCTCCAGTATGTAAGTGAAAAAATATATAGCATGACTATCCTTAAGAAATATGATGCTTAAGAAATATGATTCTTAAGAAATAAATTTTAAAAATATTGATTTATCTAGTATTTACTAAATTTTTTTAAATTTAAATTTATTTATTTTAATTGGAGGCTAATTACTTTACAATACTTTTATTAGTTTTGCCATACATCAACATTAATCTGCCATGGGTGTACACGTGAACCCCCCTCCCACCTCCCTCCCCATGCCATCCCTCTGGGTCATCCCTGTGCACCAGCCCCAAGCATCCTGTATTCTGCATCAAACCTGGACTGGTGATTTGTTTCTTATGTGATATTATATATGTTTCAATGCCATTCTCCCAAATCATCCCACCCTCTCCCTTTCCCCCAGAGTCCTAAATTGGTTTTTAAAATGAGCAATAGTAAGCATATTGATATCCTTGCTAAAATTAAGCATACAACCTTTCCCAAGCAACATTTGAAATAATTATTGCATATTTGTCTGTATATTCACACATTTAATTTTTTAAACAAATGCAAATTCCCTTCTACTATTTAGTTAATAAGCAAGTTTAAAGCATAACACAAACTACAAAAATATACCATATTTTAAATTTGAAAAATACTTAAATGACTATATTATCTAAGAAGAGTGCTTTGAGAAAATCTTTTGAACAGGTTTCGACTCTCTTTAATATCTTCAACCAATAGCCTCTACAGCAAAATTTAGGTGCTTTCTGGATAACTCTGGCCATGCTCATGGCTAACTATCCTTCCAAATATGTCTTCCTTCAGAACTACTAGACACAATTTCTTAACTCTCATTAAGACATTGTGCTGCCATGCAACTTTTTATTCACTGACTTCTATCTGACTTTGTAGATGATGAGTAATTAATGATTAATCCACCTAAAGGTAGTTTCCCTTTATTTAGATATGTTTATCTTTCCCAAATGGAGAAGGCGATGGCACCCCATTCCAGTACTCTTGCCCAGAAAATCCTATGGACGGAGGAGCCTGGTAGGCTGCAGTCCATGGGGTCGCAAAGAGGCGGACATGACTGAAACAACTTAGCAGCAGCAGCAGCATCTTTCCCAAAATGAATATTTTCATTATACAAGTACCTAACATAGACATTATTCAACTTCAAAAAATTTGTGTGTGAAAATTTGACTTGTCTTTTAGAAAACTTGAATGAATCAATTATCCTCAATTCAGAATCCTGAGAAAACTGTCTTTTGCATCACTTAATTTCTGCATTAAAGAGAATCAGGCACCCAGATGATACTTTTATTCACCTTTAACAGAATAATGGGTATACAAATTTAATGTTTTTATGTTACTACATTAGTTAAGTTACGTGAAAATTTTTCAAGTTTTAATAACCTTTATTGATTCTAAACTCCTGAATAGTTCCATGTCAATAAATTATACTCTAAGAACAACTTTAAAATCTTAGATTACAAGCATTGAGATCTTTAACATATTTTATATAAGCTAGTTATTGGGATTTCTAAGTCAAACATGGATTTGCCAGATTGTAGCATTGTTCTCAGCAGTTTGACATATTTACCTGGGTAGAAGACAAATAGGCCTCCTGAAAAGGAGTAGGAACATTAAATTGATTCAGAGTTGTATTGCCAATAAGGCTTAAAGAACAAAACAATAAATGGACAGTTAGTAGTTTAACTGGACATATCCTCTCTCCAAACTTTTAAAAATATGCTATGCACTCTAATTACAAGTTAAAATTTGCCATTATAAATAATATATTTTTGATGACTGTTTTGTTTATTCCATAGAGTAAGTGCTAAATTGACTAATATTAAATTGTGTATTTTATTTGTGAATCTAGGGTACATAAAGATATTATAAACAGATATATGGATAGATGTATAGATACAGCTGTTCAGTTTTAATGCTAAAGATGTCAAATATTTGGCATTGAAATGTCAGTTTTATTCACTAAATTGATATTTTAATTATCCTTTTTATATTTTTTGCATAGAAATTTATATATGTAAGGAGTCTTAGAAATCTGTAAATATAGTCTTTTAATCTTATAAATGATTCAACTCATATCTAAACAACTTGTAAAAGTACATGCAGCTATCAAGTATAAAAATAAGTATATAATTTTGATTATCTTCTTAGTATTTCTTTTGCTTTTACTTAAAAACTATAACTAGTTAAAAAAACTAGCTTACTTTTTTAAAAGGAACATATGCTATACTATGCTATGCTTAGTCACTTCAGTCGTGTCCGACTCTGTGTGACCCCATACACGGCAGCCCACCAGGCTCCCCCATCCCTGGGATTCTTCAGGCAAGAACACTGGAGTGGGTTGCCATTTCCTTCTCCAAAAAGGAACATATGTTGCAACTAATGTTTAATAAACCTAAATGATCCTGAGCATTCTACCCAATTTGTGATTTTTCAATGAATTCTTATTATTCACACAACTACATATGAATGTGAATATTTATGGATACTAGTGTATGAATCTCACTAAAATGTCTAAATAATGTAAGTTCATTTTATTTTCTAAGCTATAAAGGTATATAACAAACTAATAAAAATCAAACCACTTTAGTATGATGTCCTTTTTGAAGGCAAATAAAGGAATTTATGTTCTTGTAATAAAAATTAAGAAATACATACTCTTATAATAAAAGTTTATTAATATTTTAGTGTACTATAATAATGATATTAAGCAAACAACTGAAACTGCTCAATAAAGAAAAGAGAGAACTTTTTCTCCTATGTTATACTTCAAGCCAACATTTTATCTACATAATACACAATTGTATTAGTAGTCACATTATTCCCTATTATTTACTTTTCATCTAACTTTACTGTGTTCTAGTAGAAATCAAATTAAACTAGTAGTAGCACTCACCACTGGTTTAATGACTGCCCCAGCAGTTCTGGCAGGAAAGAGGAGAACCACAAATTAAAAAATTACTCACAGGCTACATTCTGGATCACAGCTTCCTTTGACCCTAAAAGACTATAAAGGTTATGCATTCAAACCTTTCAGTTTTGAATTCAAACCACTCAAACCTTAAAGATCATAGTGGCTAATGACTTTCTATGTAAAGTCTTTACTTTCTATGTAATGGAAGTTTTCTATAGCCCCTGCTGCTGCTAAGTCACTTCAGTCGTGTCCGGCTCTGTGCAACCCCATGGACTGCAGCCTACCAGGCTTCTCCGTCCATGGGATTCTCCAGGCAAGAACACTGGAGTGGATTGCCATTTCCTTCTCCAATCCATGAAAGTGGAAAGTGAAAGTGAAGTTGCTCAGTCATGTCTGACTCTTAGCGACCCCATGCGCAGCCAGCAACCAGCCTGCAACCAGGCTGCCTGGGTGACTGCAGCCCACCAGGCTCCTCAGTCCATGGGATTTTCCAGGCAACAGTACTGGAGTGGGGTGCCATTGCCTTCTCCCTCTATAGCCCCAGTTCTCCAGTTTTTCATTCAGAACTTTAACATGCCTTATGTGGCAGAATGTATTTTCCAAACTTGGCCAAACCACAGTGTCTCCCATCCAACACACTCTTCTACTCTGCAATTCTCATCAAAATCTGGACTCAAATCTTTTCTTGTTGAATCTTAGCTGGTTTGATGACTGCTTCTAATAAAAAAGAAAATGGCATGATTTCACCGACTGGGTCAGAAAAGAGTGTATAGCTGCCACTTGACTCTCCTGGAAGTTTGGTTCTAGAACACTCCTTCTCATGATTTTTCCACTCATACTAATGTCATATGGTGAGAAGCCCAAGTCACACAAAGAGGCCACCTGTAAATGCTCTGGTTGATAATCACAACTATTCCAAACCATCATCTCACCCAGCCCAGGCACTAAGTCAGTGAAGAAGTTACCTGGGACGTAAATCTTCCAGACCAAATCATTTTATCTTCTAGCCACTCAGGTCTTCAAAGATAAGCATTTGTGGAGAAGAGAGACATCTTCACCACTGAGTCTTTTCTGAGTTTCTGTCCAATAGAATATGAAGCACAATAAAATATTTGTGATTTAACACCACTAAATTTGGGGGTGATCATTATGTGGCAGTTGGGCTACTGTTGCAAAGAAGACACATATTGGATGTGAAAGTTAGAAGAAGACACCAAGGTCTCAACCTGAAGGACACGTATGTTAATGAAATGGAAACCTCAAGTGGTGTCTTGGGTGATACAAACAATAATTCCTTGGCATCCTACTTTTAACAAGAAATGATAATTTGAAAATGTATTTTTAAATTATAGTTATTTTTGTTTTTCCTTGAAATACATTTAGGAAATCTGCATCTTGAGTATATAATTCAACAATCCATAAATTTAAGAATTCAGCTATATGAGGCTAATATTGAAAGAGAGACTTTTAGTCAACAATTTTCATTCACCAACTATATTTGGGAACATATTGAATGGGAGTTAAGGACAGTTATTTCCCTGATCAGGAATCAAACCTGGGCCCTCAGCAGTGAAAGCAAGTTCTAACCACTGGAGCCACCAGGAAATTCCCCAGTTAACCCATTAATGTAGATTTGTAGACACATAAAAGACTTCCAAAACAGCTGAGCTTATTGGGAAGCATGGTCTTCATAGAGTCTCATATTGAAATAACATTAATGATAAAAGCTATAAATTATTCTCTTTTCTTAGGTTTATCTTCAGAGTAGATTATATAAAAATGTGTGTCAGAAATATACATATACTTTGAACCCTGTTTAGGACCTCATCTGACTATAATCAAGGTCTACAGTTTTACCAGAGGCTTGGCAGGGGAAAGAGCTGCGTCTAAGATCCCTCAGGTTGCTGGCAGACTTCATCTCCTTGTAGTTTTAGGACCAAGATCCCATTTTCTTGCTGGTTGTTAGCCAGGAGTTGCCTCTGCCAGTCCTGTGCCACATGGTCATTTGTGACACCCATTCCCCCTTGCCATATAACATAGCCTTATTAAGAGAGTGACATCACGTCACATTCACCACGTTCTCATGGCTCAGAATCAAGTAACAAGTCCTGCCCAAACTCACCCTGAGAAGGAATTACACAAGATTGTGTCTATTTGGTGAGGTCACCCTGTGTGTGTGCGTGCGTGCTCAGTTGTATCCGACTCTCTGCGACCCCCTGGACTGTAGGCAGCTAGGCTCCTCTGTCTGTGGGATTCTACAGGCAAGAATACTGGAGTGGATTGCCATTTCCTTCTCCAGGGGTCACCCTAAGGCTGTTCAAAAATGTCTTTGAATAATGTATTCAGTCACAGGGCAAATGTGATTAAACACAGAAGGATATAGTGCCTGTTTTGAAAAGCAGAGTTTATATCAAGAATTCAAAGAATTTTTTACTTAGACAATGGATATTTAATTATTAACACTATCTAATATTTGAGTAGTCCTTGTGTGTCAAATATTATCCTAAGTCACAATACCCTATGCAATGTTTTATTATCACTATTTTTATATGAAGAAAGTGAGGCAATAAGATTTTACCAAACTCACATAGTTAGCTCAGATGAGATAGATAAGTGAGTGCCGACGACCCCATAATCGCAGCATGCCACGCCTCCTGTCCAACCACTCGACACTACGTTAGTTAGTATGTAGCAAATTGAGATTTGAAGGAAGGCAACTTTTCTACAACTCTTCACTACTTGTTCTTATAATATCTCTTGAAGATAGTCTCCATTAATTTAGGCTGAATGGTTTATAGACTCTAAACAACATTTAAAATATGGCACATATTTTATATGTTTAATAAATACATACTATTTTTCCTTTATGTATGCACATGCTATGAAACCTATGATCAATACCTATATTTGATTAATAGGCTTCCAGGTGGCTCCAGTGGTAAAGAACACGCCTGCCAGTGCAGGAGACATAAGAGATATGGGTTTGATCCCTGGGTCAGGGAGATCCGTGGAGGAGGGCCTAGCAACACACTCCAGTATTCTTGCTTGAAGAATCCCTTGGCCAGGGGAGCCTGGTGGGATACAGTCCATAGGATTGCAAAGAGTCAGACATGACTGAAGTGATTTAGCATGCATGCATGCATGCATGTTTGATTAATATGAAAATAAAATACCACTTCTATGGAAACTTAGGTTTCTGGACTGAACATAAGCCCATTTTACATGAAGCACTCTCTCATAGGGAATGATGGAGAGAATCTAATGTTATATTAAAACCCATCTTGTACAATTTGCCACAACCTGACCTTTATCCTTCTATTGATGGAATCAGCATTACAGACTACCTGCTTCCTACACAATGTCTGAAAATTAATTACAACATATTACTTGACCTTTTTTACTTTGTGCTTGTTTATACCACCTGCCTGTTCTCTTTCAATCCTTGCTTCCTTTTAAACATCACATTTATCAGTTGTTATCTATGTACTCTATCCTAGGTTGTCTTTCCCCCATTAATAAAATTGCCTTTGATACATTGAGTTATTTCAGCAACTAGCTTTATTGGCTAAGACTCAATCTCTCACCTTCTCTCCCTCACCCTCTGCCCCTCCTTTTCTTCCTCCCTTCTCTCATCCTTCCATTTACTTCACCTCATTTCTAGCTTCTCCTTCTCTCTCTCTCTCTCCTGCTCTGGCTCTCAGTCTCCTATGCCTCTCAGTTTTCCACTGAGAACTACACTTCACAAATAAATAATCAGTTGTAAAGAACTGTAGATGACATGTACAGTTAAAAATACATGCTACCACTAGGTGAAAATATATACATATAATATCAAGTCGTAATATTACCATAGACATAAATTAACTCACTTGAATTCAAACTAAAGTTACTATAATAGTTGAATTCATATTATTTTAGTTTAAGACTGGCAAGAAATACAGTTTTTTGTTTTTATTTTTTGTTTAGAATCACCTGACTTGTGAAACACAGTGACAGAAACTCCTCCTTATGCATTGACTTCAGAGAAAATTAAAAACAGTTTCTTACCCTTTCTATCCAAAGACCCATGCTGAATTGTGGCATCAGGTCTTGTTTTACTAATTTCACATTTTTCAGGTTTTTTTTTTTTTTTTCCCATTTGTTGGGAGGAATAAACCAAAACAATTTGATAGAGAATTTAACAAATATAAAATTAAGTGATGATTCACATCACATGCAACTTCCTCTGGGTCCCTGAGAAATTTCTGCACTTTCTATTTATGTTTACAATCTACATTCTAACTTGACATGTCTTAAGAATTGGCTGAGTTTCCATCAAAGGCTGGATGAGGTGTGAGGCTTAACTAAGACAATGAAGAAATTCAGTGCCCCAGAATTTTAGGGGAAAAAAATAGAAACAGAGACATTCATGAAAACATGTGAGTTTATTATAATAGTTATATGTTATCGCTTAGAAAAGTTACTTATAAATGTACCTTTTCATGTCTGGGTCAGCATCATATTAATTGACTCCATGTATTTAATTGACTCCTTATTTAATCTTCTCAGGACTGCAATAAGTAAAGCACTCTTCCACACATCTGAAACAAGTTTTACATTTGCAAGTTCCTTAATGCTATAGCACTCCCAATGAACAACTTTGCAATTGCCATAAAAACCATTCCTAAATTCTGATCCTTTAAAAAATATATATATTTCTATAAATATACTTTATTATTACTATTACCTTCTGGAAGTTTTATTTCTTTGTTGATATCATTGATAATTCTCTTCAATAAAACCATCTAATTGAAGATACCTGTACATTTTATTGCACTGTAGGTGTATTAAGAATGGATTGTGTATGTATATTAGCCACTCAGTCGTGTCTGACTCTTTGTGACCTCATGTTCTGTAGCTCCTCTAGGCTCCTCTGTGCATGAAATTCTCCAGACAAGAATACTGGAATGGATTGCCATTCCATTCTCCAGGAGATCTTCCCGACCCAGCGACTGAACCCAGGTCTCCTGCATTGCAGGCAGATTCTTAACCATCTGAGCAACCAAAGAAGCCCTAAGAACAGATTATGTGCTTTTATTTTTCAGTTAAATCAATATATTTAAGACCTATCAAATTTTACCTTTAATGTGTACATTTGAAGTGAGAATAAGTTTAACATTTGGGGAAAGTAGGACACAATGAATTTTGACTGGGGGAGCAAATAAATGAAGAGAAGGAAGAATAAATGTACAGTGAAAAGTGTTTATTTTTATTAAAAATGACAGAAAACTTAATTGAAATAAAGTAGCATATATTATGCATTTATTCTCTTATACAACAGATGTCCACAGAGTGGATTCTGTAACGAATGTAACACACACACACACACACACATACATATATATTCTAGTTGTAGAGTCAGACTATAAACACATAATTTAAATTATACAGATTCTATTTATGACATTCTTAAAGAGGCAATACTATAGTGATGGAAAAAAGATGAGTGGTTGTTAATATTTAGGGTTGATGTGGTGTGATATTGGTTATAAGTGGCTCTGCACACACTAAAGTTCATGGAAATGCATATCCTAAATTAAAGGTGATTTTACTGAACATTAAAATAAAACCCAAAGATACAGAACTTTCAGTAAGTAGACTGGTTAAAATACAATAAACTGACAGTATCAAGTTTTAATAATGATGTGCAACAATTGAAAAATTCATTTACTACTGGTAGAAACTAGATTTGCACAACAACTTTAGAAAACTTCTTGGCATATTTACTACATATGCATACCTTATAACCCCAAAATTCATGTCCCATAAATATACCCAACAAAAAATGCAGACATAAGACTCTAAAAACTGTACAACGTATATCTAAGTAGTATTCATAATGGATTGGTGTGTGTGTGATATTTTCAAGGACAAAAAGAACCTCAAGGTAATTTTTTAATGAGCTAATAATTTAAATTTAAAACATTAATTTCTGAAATATTTTCAAAGTAATTTTCATACTTAAAATCATATAATGTAAAACAAGTTTATGATTGTTAGAATTCAAGATTTTAAGCATGAAAGCAATTAAAATGTAAGTAAAATACATTCTTCCTAAATTAAAATTGGAAATAAGAATGCCAGTTTCAGATGCATTAAATTATATATATATATATATAAAACTATCTCTGAGCTCTACTATTGAAATATGGAAACAATGACTAGTACCAGTATTGACAATCACCTTTAGTTACTATACTATATTCTCTGAACACCGTTTTCCTCTAATGGTATCAGGGCTAATTTAATGTCTGAGGTAGCTGTACTCAATTCCTTGGTCAGGAAGATCCCCTGGAGGATATCAGGGCAACCCACTCCAGTATTCTTCCTGGAGAATTCCCTGGACCAGGAGCCTGGAGGGCTACAGTCCACAGGGTTGCCAACAGTTGGACACAACTGAAGCTTCTCAGACACACAGTACCTAGCTCTACTAGTAAGATGAAGCAAGATCCTGTTACACAAGACAGAAATGAACCCAGAAAGGCATCACACAAATGTTAAACACCGTTTATTTATTACTTGTTCCTTTGTAGCTCAGATGTTAAAGAATCTGCCTGCAATGCAGGAGACCCCGTTTTGATCCCTGGGTCTGGAAGATCCCTTGGAAAAGGAAATGGCAACCCACTCCAGTATACTTGCCTGGAAAATTCTATGGTCAGAGGAGCCTGGATGGCTACACCCCAGGAGAGTTGGACAGGACTGAGTGACTAACACTAACACAATAAATAATTGAGTGACCATTTATGTTAAAAACATACTTCCTACAAACATCATCTTAAGAAAGTATGGTATTTTTTAGTGTGCATAGTATTGCATTGGATCTTCAAAGAAACAAAATTATTATCTACTTTGTAAGCTGTACCTAAAAAAAATCAATATCTATTGATAAAAAGGAGGGCAGTGTCTTCTAAAGGATCCCTTATCCCTAGATATGATTTAAAAAAAGAAGATAGAAATATATTATCTATTGAGACTTGAATAAACCATGTTAAACTAAAGAGGAAAATCTAAAAATTGTGAAATTATTAAAACATACATCAAAAATTTATTCTTCTGTGTGTTTTCTTAATATATTGTCAAATCATAATATATTTTATCTAAAGAGCAATAAATCATATAAAGACACCAAGAAATTATTTGTTTAAAGTCTGCTTATGTTTTAATTCCAAAGACAACTAAATCAGTACTGTATTTTAATCTTATTCTGTATTTATTATATTACCATGTATTTTTAAACAAAATGTTTCTTACTGACTAAAAATTGGACAATATTAAATAAGTTTTTATCATACTAATAATCATAACTGCAGTCATAATCAGCAGAATTTCAATTCAATAAAATATTTGCAATATTAGGGAGGGGAAACTTCCATTTTCTGGCTCTATTTTCCTGTTTGCTCTGAGTGGCAGTGTTGGTCAGTTTCCATACCCCACAGCTGTTCTTGGAGTAATGAGAAACTGATTGTGTTTAGCTCACCCCACCTATCTTCATTCTCTCAAGTCTGCCAATCAGCACAGAGGCTCATTCTCATCCTCTCTAGGCCATGGATTATATTGAGTAAGACAGGTTCCCATTAAAGAAATTGTCTTACTAAACCTCTTAGATTCTAGTAATTTCTGTGTCTAGGGAGTATGCTTATTCAGGAGTGTAATGTAAACAAGTCACTTTATTATTAAATCTATAGCCATGTATGCAAATCTAGACTTTGTCAGCATATCATTATAAAAATATTTTATTCTGTCTGCTGAAAGTCTGTGACCCTCTGTTTATAGAGGCTGAACACAGATAATGGGGAAATTTTCATTTCTTAACTTGTTTTAATCCTAGATTCAGGTGCACTTGCCTGTGACTCTATAGGCAGAGACACAGACTGATATTAGGAAGTGAAATATACATGCAATGCTATGCCTTTAAAGTTTAGAGGAACTTGGTTTGGCTCAATTCATGCAGAATTTATAGGGAATTATGTTGTACCATGAGAACACTTGCAAAATTGTACAGTTGGATTTTAACAATGCAGCCTTAGTAAATAGACTTTTATAGTAAAAAGTGTCATAGCTTGACTGTGAACTCCCTCCTCCTCAGTTCAGCACCAGGGTGACCAAAGTGAGGGACCTAGAAAAAATAAGAATTTTTTAATATTCTTGAAAAACAACTTAGTTAAAATAAAGCCTAAATTTCCTAAAAAGTCAGAAATGGCTCAAAAAATTACAGTTGAGGCTGCATTCCTAGGTGAATTTTTATTTCAGTGTAGTCAACAATGTTTCATAAACATACTTTTCATGGGCACTTTTTCACATTTAGATTTACTTTCCAGATTTCTGGTCAACAAGCATCGGGCATAGACTGACAGGTTTTCTGTCAAAGGTAAAGTCAAGTGGTTTTCCCCATTGATTCCATTTAATCAAGACACCATTAAGACCTCTAATTTCTTAGACAATGCTGGGTCCTGGGTTACCAAAATATAATTTTTCCAGGAATAGTTTTGCCGTAGGAACTAATGATACTAAATCACTTGAGTATGAGCCTGTCCTTTTTTACTCATTTGTTGGGTTCTTTCACAGACCCAGGAAATACTCACGCCTGAGTATAACACTATGTCTCAAAACGTCTTTGATTCTTTTTTGATATACAATATTAAAACTTTGAAGGAAACTGAAATCAACCTAGATATCTAACATGTCTCAAGATTAGATTAAGTATAAAAAAAAGGATTTGGGGGAAACTCTAATAATTTTATGATCAGATTCTTTATAATTTTGATTTATGTTGAAATAGTTATTAGCACATAATTTCATGAAGGATTTTGAACTTAACCTACCTCAAGGACTTTTAATATATGACCAATAGCTAATTTTTCCTGACATTGGTAATGATGGAAATTCAACTGAGAATCTCATCATGGTTGACATTTTATTTTTGGAGTATCTGTATTTTATCATTTCATCTCATTGTAAAACTTTTATAATATATATTGATAAAAGCTTGAACTTTTTTGGTTTGAGGTTTAAAGTTGGCTTGCAAGTATTTGAATTAATGTACACCATGACTTTTTTTTTCATTGTAATTTTCTTTAGAAGTGATATTAGAACAATCAGCAAGTAATTGGGGCACATGAAGTTACAAGCAGAATGGTTCAATTTCAATCTCTCTCTTGCTGGATTGCATTATTGTAAAAATATGCATTACCCTCTTGTTAAGCTTTTTCCTTTTGGAACTCTCTCTATTGTATCTTTCCACTAGACCTCTCCATGATATTAGACCATACTACCATTTCTCAGCCTTGGCTAGGTGAATCTCTTTAAATCTGTGATGCACAACCTGACCCATATCTTATCCCCAGGGAACATTTGGTATTTTCTGGAGACTATTTTATTTTTTACAACTTGGGGTTGATATTTGTATCTAGTGGGAAAAGATATCGAAGACATTGGTAAACAATAATGCACAAGACAATGCTACCTTCCTTTCCCTCTCCCAAAAGACAAAGAATTATCTGATCTCAGATGTTAGTAATGGTGAATTGGAGAAACTCAATGGCACCCCACTCCAGTACTCTTGCCTGGAAAATCCCATGGACAGAGGAGCCTGGAAGGCTGCAGTCCATGGGGTCTCTGAGGGTCGGACACGACTGAGCGACTTCACTTTCACTTTTCACTTTCATGCTTTGGAGAAGGAAATGGCAGCCCACTCCAGTACTCTTGCCTGGAGAATCCCAGGGACAGGGGAGCCTGGTGGGCTGCCGTCTATGGGGTCGCACAGAGTCAGACACGACTGAAGTGACTTAGCAGCAGCAGCAGCTTTAGACAATGAAATGTATGAAGGTACATGAATCGTTTCTGAGTCTTAAGCACTGCAGTATATTTCTGCCATTAGTCTTTTCATCTACCATGAGATAAGTAAAGGGGCTCAGAGAGGAGTTGCCCCCAATGTCTTAGATCTTCAAATGAAGAAGACAGGGAGCAGTGAAGTCACAGGGAAAATATAATGTGACAAAGAAATCTTTTTGTTGTTACAAGCCATTAAAATTTAGGAATACTTTGTTATCTTATATAAATGTAAGCTGATTAACTACTTATTGTTTTTTAGTGATAAGATGAACAGTTTAATACCCGATACAGGTACAGTGTCTTCTGAATGTTTCTCAATTGGTTCCAAGAAAGAATCATTTTATTTATTGCTCTGCATGAAATTTTAAGAACATATGCTAAGATAAGGTTGATAATTCAGAAAAAAAATGTGAACACTTCTATCAGAAGGGTTTTTATTTCCTAATAATGCCAGAAAATATTAAATGTGCTAAATTCACCTTCTCTTGAAAGGCAAAAGCATGTCCGTGGGCAGCTTAACTGAGTAAATATTCTTAAATTTATTGTAGTTTTTAAAATGGCTGAACTCAAATCCCAAATAATCTGTAACTTGTGAAATAGTTCATAGATACTGGCTTTCAACAGACTTGAGAAAATAAAAATTTGAAAATGATTTTATTTAGGATACAATATACAGCACCCTCATAGCTTCCTTTCATGAAGCCAACATTACGGATGACTGGCAAGTTCATTTCAGTTACAAAATGAACAAAATCTGTGTATGTAAAATACTCCTGCTCTATAGTCAATGGTCTTGAATTTCAATTAGGGAGAGCAAAGAAGCTTGAATATCTATAACCATGTGTGTGGAAATAGTTTCAGGGTCTCTAATTTTAAAGTCCATCTTCTAATCTTCAGTGTCCATGCTTTTCTCATCATTTATCAAAATATATCGTGAACACACATGAACACATGTCGTCGGTGCTACATTCTTCTTGGCCTCCTTGATTCATCGTTCTTCACCAGAATGCATTTTGTTTTTGGAAGAGTGTTTTGCCTTACAGTGTCTAGTTTGGAATAGTTGGCACATAGTGAGTTTCAATATTTATGACTGAATTCGTGAACACATACATGAACAGATGACTTTAAATTGTGCTTGTTCTCACAAAGTAAAAAAAAAAAAAAAAAAAAAGATATACATGAAAAGTTAGAGATTTAGAGCCAACCTAATGTTTCTATTATTATAATATTTTGCATATTTATTTCCTTAAATCCACACTTTACAAGAAAGAGAAATAAAATATTTTATTGTAACATCACTTTTTGGATTAGGAGTCAACAACCATTTTTACAAGATGATGAGTGGTTTGTGGCTACTGAATTTCTTAAAATGGACTATAAGTATATCTATGAAATAAGCCAAGGAGTATAGAAGTATAAAGAGGGTGATCAGATGCTGGAAAATACAGTTCTCTTACCTGGAAAATTCTTTCAAAGAAAGAACCCGGAGCCTATAACCTCTCTTGTCCTCACAACAAAGTACACCATGCTGATGTTTAAAGTTTCAGTCTAGGCTCTTTGCCACATTATGATAGTAATATATCTTTTTGAACTGTGTGTTAGATCCCTGGTTTCATTTGGAGAATGATATCTAATTTATATTTTTGTATTTAATGTAAGAGAATTTGAAGTTACTCTAATAAGAACATAAAGGAAATAATTTTCCTTAGATGTTTAGACTTCATAAAAATTTAGAAAAGTTGAAAGAGTTTTGAACCTCAAGCTTCTTTATATTCAGCATAAAGTGATCTTATCTTAAAGCCTTGTGTATTTCAGAGGGAATTTAATTTTTCAAAAGTCTGTACCTTGGATACACACAGTATCCCTCTACTGGTGTTAACTTGTTTGTCTCTAAAATCACTACCTTGTTGATCAAAAAGAATGCTTTTCCTGGAATTTACACACACACACAAACACACACACTCATACACAGACCTGCTTTCTGATGAGCATTCAGATCAGATCAGTCGCTCAGTCGTGTCCAACTCTTTGCGACCCCATGAACTGCAGCACGCCAGGCCTCCCTGTCCATCACCAGCTCTCGGAGGTCACTCAGACTCACATCCATCGAGTCAGTGATGCCATCCAGCCATCTCATTCTCTGTCGTCCCCTTCTCCTCCTGCCCCCAATCCCTCCCAGCATCAGAGTCTTCTCCAATGAGTCAACTCTTCGTATGAGGTGGCCAAAATATTGGAGTTTCAGCTTTAGCATCATTCCTTCCAAAGAAATCCCAGGGCTGATCTCCTTCAGAATGGACTGGTTGGATCTCCTTGCAGTCCAAGGGACTCTCAAGAGTCTTCTCCAACACCACAGTTCAAAAGCATCAATTCTTCGGCGCTCAGCCTTCTTCACAGTCCAGCTCTCACATCCATACATGACCACAGGAAAGACCATAGCCTTGACTAGGCGAACCTTTGTTGGCAAAGTGATGTCTCTGCTTTTGAATATGCTATCTAGGTTGGTCATAACTTTCCTTTCAAGGAGTAAGCGTCTTTTAATTTCATGGCTGCAGAGCATTAATTTTGTATAATAGCAATGTTTTTCTCTTGCCATCTAACTTACTTATATAAACCAGTCCACATTTATTGCAAGCATAAAGACTTTAGTCTAGAAAATAATTATGTGAGTAGCATGTTATTGGTCATTTGAGTTTAAAGTAGGTAAAATACAAATCACTATGAGCCCTAATTCTTTGTGTTTTGTAAGCATGTATATGCTTCTTGGCTCTTAATGTCCCTTGAATCACTATTCTGCCCCTTGTTTCACCAATATGCGAAGAAAAATTTTACTTCTTTGATTTGCACTGAAATAATTTTAAAAATGTTCAAGTATGCTGGAAAGTTACATTTTAAATCACTTTATTTTGCAAAATAATACCTGAAGGTATTGAAGAAGTTCAAGATTTACTTCCTAATTTGGAATCAATTCTTATAAAGAGGTTTTTAATTCCTAGAAAACTAAGATTGACAAAGAACCTCAGAAGAGAAATTGAACCAGTGCCATTAAAGCCTGCTCATCTGACTCAAGAGAAAGGCCATGTTTATAGCATCCTCTGACCAGATCCCATTGTTGTCCAGGTAGAGTGTGAAAGTATTTCAGCAAACCAATTCATTTGCCTAGCTTGAGTAAGGAAAATAACCCTCCAGATGTTGCAGAAAATTCACATGCTTTTTGTTGTTGTATTGTTTCTGTTTCTTGAGTTTATTTTTCCTGCTGTAACTGATTTGTCAACTCATTTTGGATCAGTTTGGCTCCCCTAATTTAGTGTCATAATCAACCCCTGAACAACAATCATGCAATATCAATATTTTATCAATAGTATCAATAGTAATGACTGTAAGATGGTTTATATAATACAACATGTTTACTGAGGCTTAGGTATTTGTTTTATGCACCTTCATAAACAAACTCATGTTCCTTTGCTTTCCATCAAGATACAACAGAAACAAGCTCCCTGTCCACAGAAATTTAAATCAAATAATGAATGACTCTTTGGTGTCCCCTCAGCTCCCAGAAATGTCCCTCCTTCTCTTGTATTTTTCTAAAAATCTCAAGTTATTTAACCTGTTGTGAATGAGGGCTTTGAAGTCTGTAATGAAGTTTCAATATGAAACATATATGAGACATTCTGCCTTATGATTATTCATTCAATATAACACCCATTATGAGTCAGGCATTATAATGACTACTGAAGATAGAGACAAAAACAACAACAAAAGCACAGAATGCCTGCCTTCAAAGGTTTCATAAAATAGAAGAGGACAGCAGCCAAAATATTAACCTCCTTCCAGATGGCTCAGTAGTAAAAGAATCCAACTACCAATGCAGGAGATGCAGGTTCAATCCTTGGATTGGGAAGATCCCCTGGAGAAAGAAATGGCAATCCACTCCAGAATTCTTGCCTGGAAAATCCAATGGATAGAGGAGCTTGGTGGACTACAGTTCACGGGATCACAAAGTCAGACATGACTACATGACTGAGTATAGATATGCTTGAATAATTTCCAAAACAAAATAAGTTATAAATGAATTTATTTGGTACGAACATGGATGATTCTTGTTAATATTTTTGCTTTCTTTTGATGTTCTGTAAATGTACAGTCTCTTCACTAACAGAGGTGACTGGTGAGTCTACCACAATCGTTTTCCTTCTACAAGGTTAGTGGAAGAAGATAATAGAGAGAAATCTTACTGACTACTTTTTTTCCAGGTGAGACACTTGTTGCACCAGAACCATGGCTCCACCAGATCGCCAGGCTCTGCTGCTTCAGGCATGTATGGAGCAGGGTGAACATGTGAGAGCCTGGAAGGCCCTGTGCCTGACAGAGTCACTCTCCTTAGTGGGAGTGGACCCTTAGTGGACCTCACAATCACCTCCTCAGAAATTGTGTGTGTGAGTTAGTCACTCAGTCATGTCTGATTCTTACAACCCCAGGGACTGTAGCCTACTACTCTCCTCTGTCCATAGGATTCTACAGGCAAGAATACTGGAGTGAGTAGCCATTTCCTTCCACAGGAGATCTTCCCAACGAGATCTTCCCAACCCAGGGATCAAACCCAGGTCTCCTGCATTACAGGTGGGTTCTTTACCATCTGAGCCACCAGGGAAGCCCTTCAGAAATACTGCTCCTTCCTATGAGTGCTGCTGTTTCTTTTCATATTGATGACTTTCAACCTCCTTCCAGTTCTCAAAAACTTCCTCCACTGGTCTCCTCCACACCACTTATCTTCAATCCTCACCAGAATCCCAATTAGAAAAATGAAGGTTTTAGACACACACACACACACACACACACACACAAAAGTCAAGAATTAAAGCACTTTCAACAAACTTCATCTTTAGGGAAGAATCATAACATATGCCTGGAGAATCCCAGGGACGGGGGCACCTGGTGGGCTGCCATACCCTGGGGTCACACAGAGTCGGACACGACTGAAGCGACTTAGCAGCAGCAGCGGCAGCATAACCTATCCCAGGGGCAATTTAGAACTGGGAAGTCTGCCTGCTTCAAGCAAGTAGGCTTCAGAGAGGAGATCGTTTGAGTACAAAATGATCATATTTCATTTTTTCTAACACATTTAATGAATGTTAAGCTGAAGATTAGAATGCCATGCAAATACTGTGATAGAAGAAGTCACCAGCCATGTGACAAACAGAGAAGATGCCCCTAACTCCTGACCATGAGAAACTCAGGCAATGATCTAAAAATTTTTTTTTCTGGGAAGGCCTCCAAAATGATTTTTGGACACAGCTGAGTCTTAAAAGACAGGGTGAGTTAATCAGGTGGTTGAAAGGGCTGGATTTTATTCTGAGCAGAAAAAGCAAGTACGACTAGTCAATGTCCTGATCTATTTAAGGAATCACATTTAGATCAGAACACACAGTGTACAGAACATGAAGAGTGATGAAAGAGAAGACTGGGAAAATAGTATCCAGAGCATAAATGTTCTTTTCTACTCTAGAGATGTTATATTTAAAACAATAAGACACAGGTATTAGCTTATGGTGGATCATTTTATTTATTGTTTTATTTATTATGCTTTCTTTCAAATGTTCATATAGCTGTTAAAGCTGTTAGACCTGTAAGTTTAAAAAAAAAAAAGGGGGGGGTCATGTAGCTATTTACTATGAGTACTCCTAAAATGTCTTTAAATAGTAATTCTCAGTTGTTTGGTAGCATTTGGATCTTGCTATTATTTTATGCATTTAGTCATGGTATATTTGTGAATTTTACTAAAGTTCTAATTTCTGTTTTCAAGTCAAATTTTCCCTTTTAAGCCAAATTTTCTATGTTGGGATAATGCTGAATTCTATTCCTTCCTCAACTTTCTAATCAAATAATACAATTTTATTGTTTACAATTGAATTAATAATCCCTTTGAAGTTAGATGAATATATCTCAGTTTCCCCTTTGGGGACTGAGGACATTTTAGCATAAACGTTAACTCTTAAAATGCATTATAATTTCATTTGTAGAAATGTTTTTTAAAAAGAAGAAAAAAATTTCTAAGTATATATTGAGTCAGTTTTAGTTATTTAGCATTTGCTTACTCAAAGTCATAGTCATTCCAGCCATTTGTGCTTTTTTTGTGTGAGCAAATTATTATTATACTACTCCATATTTAAATAGGAACAAAAATAATTATCTGCTTGTGCAGCATAGCAGAAAATAATGAACCTAGAGGATGGTTAAGAGAGTAAACTATTACATTAAAAAAAAAAAAAAAAACAGAGGAAAACTTCACTATCTTGTGTGATATTCTGTTATTCTTGTGGTGTATAGGTTTGGTTTATGGAAACTACTGAGATGTTTCCTTTCTTCCAATCTATAAATCCACCCATTTGTGTATGTGCATGTAAGAAGTTGATATAAATTAGTGCAGAGACTTATAACACCTCACATATCTGTTTTCTTTTTTTACTAATACCCCACCTCTCACCTTTTATCTGGGTATAGGATGGATAGAATAATAGAAGTGACCTGGGTCTCTCCTGAATACAGTACTTCACAATCTGCCAGAATCTGTAGTGCCTTCCCAAACACACAAGTCTCAAAGTCAAAAAATCAGGAAAAGCACTTCTACCAGTCAGTTGTTCTAGAATCATGCATCTTGGCTATGACTGTACCCACAAAATGGATGCACTATACTTTCTGTCTCTCTCCATGTGATTTGGCTTTAAATCAAACTGTTAAGAAGGATCTATGTCATATTCCTAAGCTTGCAAGATAGTTTTAGAAATGTAGTTTTAAAATTGTTAGCTTCTGTATGCTAGTACAGTGCTTCCAAGGTGGCAATAGTGGTAAAGAACTCATCTTCTAGTGCAAGAGACATAAGAGACACAGGTTTGATTCATGTCCCTGTAGGAGAGCATGGCAACCCACTCCAGTATTCTTGCCTGGAGAATTCCATGGACAGAACCTGGAGGGCCATACAGTCCATGGGGTCACAAAGAGTCGGACACAACTGAAGCAACTTCAAGCACATCAGTGCATATACTAGAAGCGGTCTGTCATATCTACCAACTGAAATTTTAATGAAGCTGTTCAAGGTCATCACACTGGCCAAATAATATTAAAGTGTTTGTATCATGCTTACTATTGAACTCAGAAAATAAACAAAGAAAAAAGCTTAAATAGTGGGAAAAAACAGTGAAAAATTCACAGATCTTGTACAGTCACAAAGCACTTTAAAGAGCTCTTTGTGGTTAATCCCCAAACATCTTTATTCACTCTTCTTTGACTACTTTGATAGTATGATTACTGAATTGACTGATTTATTTTATGCCATAAAGGACACTGATCATTGTATAAAACTTGTGTTGAACTCACTGACTTATAAGGATGTCTAAAATGAACAGACCTCAAACTTGTTTAAAGTATAAGTGATATCTTCCTAGTATAAAAGAAAAGTATGTCAGGAAAAAAAATGCCCATATTTAACTAGCTTTGTGAGAAATATCAAGTATTTTGCTAATATCGTCAATCTTATTTTTCTCAAATGACTTCTAATCACATCCAATGCCTTTGGAATAATCAGTTCAGTTCAGGTCAGTCGTTCAGTCATGTCCCACTCTTTGTGACCCCATGAATTGCAGCACACCAGGCATCCCTGTCCATCACCAACTCCCGGAGTTTACTCAAACTCATGTCCATTGAGTCGGTGATGTCATCCATCCATCCATCTCATCCTCTATCGTCCCCTTCTCCTCCTGCCCCCAATCCCTCTCAGCATCAGAGTCTTTTCCAGTGAGTCAACTCTTCACATGAGGTGGCCAAAGTATTGGAGTTTCAGCTTTAGCATCAGTCTTTCTAATGAACACCTGGCACCGATCTCCTTTAGAATGGACTGGATGGATCTCCTTGCAGTCCAAGGGACACTCAAGAGCCTTCAACACCACAGTTCAGAAGTATCACTTCTTCAGCACTCAGCTTTCTTCACAGTCCAACTCTCACATCCATACATGACCACTGTAAAAACCATAGCCTTGACTAGACGGACCTTTCTTGGCAAAGTAATGTCTCTGCTTTTGAATATGCTATCTAGGTAATTGCACAGGTTCTTGGTGTCTCATTGCAAAAAAAAAAAAAAAAATTCAGTGAGAGACACAGCAATAGGTAAGAGGTAGATTTGTTTGGATTCAGAGAGAAGCACACTCCACAGAGTTTGGGCAATCACAGAGGGAGAGTTGGAGGCCATCGAATGTGGTGTGGTTAATTTTTTACAGCCTGGGTAGTTTCATATGCTAATGAGTGGAAGGATTCTTCCAACAGTTAGGGAACCACCCACTCCTTAGTCTTTTGATGGTGCCTTGGAACTGTGTGGAGCCTCTGGGTGTGTCATTTAGCTTGCAGATTAAAGATCTAGGTTTAGTTGAATTTGACTTGTCTGCCATCTTGGACCCATTTGATTTTAATGGGTTTATGTTATGCCCTTGGGCTATGTTATTCTTTCAAAAATTGCATCCTGCCCTTTCCCTCCTGTTTCATGCTCTTTTCATGAGCCCCATCTGAGCTCACAATGTTGCATATACATTGTGGTAACAATGTTTCTGGTTGTCCTGCCTGTCTTCTGGCAGGACAACCAGAAAAAGCTGGCCTTGGGGAAGAAAATACTGTATAATAGCCAATCCATCCAGATATTCAAGCCTTCATCTTCCATGTTTCCTACAACATGTGTGTCAACTACTCCTCTCAGTGAACTTGCTAGGGCAAGTGACAGGCGCACACACAAATGCCAGCTAGAATTCCATCTGTTGTTGGCATCCCTTCAAGGGCAGTTGGGCTTCCAGGGATAATGTTTGCACTGGTTGTTAGTCCTGCAGGCCATTTGGGCCCAAAACCTTACCACCCTTCTCCTAAAGCTACAAATATACCCCCAGATCAAGTCCCCGTTCCACTTTTATGGAACATCTGGTCTGTGGACTCTTATCAATTTGTTCTTAGTTCAGTCGCTCACTCACGTCTGACTCTTTGTGACCCCATGGACTGCAGCACGCCAGGCTTCCGTCTCCATCACCAACTCACAGGGATTACTCAAATGTATGTACATCAAGGAGGTGATGCCATCCAACCATCTCATCCTCTGTCATCCCCTTCTCCTCCTGCCTTCAATCTTTCCCAGCATCAGGGTCTTTTCC
This sequence comes from Tragelaphus eurycerus, assembly GCA_935064755.1. NCBI lineage: Eukaryota > Metazoa > Chordata > Mammalia > Artiodactyla > Bovidae > Tragelaphus > Tragelaphus eurycerus. The sequence goes on along the minus strand of CAKXYN010000457.1, from coordinate 98,663 downwards.
AATGAATCAGTTCTTCTCATCAGGTGGCCAAAGTATTGGAGTTTCAGCTTCAGCATCAGTCCTTCCGATGAATATTCAGGACTGATTTCCTTTAGGATTGACTGACTGGATCTCCTTGCAGTCCATTAGACTCTCAAGAGTCTTCTCCAACATCACAGTTCAAAAGCATCAATTCTTCAGCGTTCAGCTTTCTTTATAGTCCAACTCTCACATCTGTATATGACCAATGGAAAAACCATAGCTTTGATTAGACAGATCTTTGTTGGCAAAGTAATGTCTCTGCTTTTTATATACTGTCTAGGTTGGTCATAGCTTTTCTTCCAAGGAGTAAGCATCTTTTAATTTCATGGCTTCAGTCACCATCTTCAGTGGTTTTGAACTCCAAGAAAATAAAGTCTGTCACTGTTTCCATTGTTTCCTCATCCATTTGTCATGAAGTGATGGAACCAGATGCCATGATCTTAGTTTTCTGAATGTTGAGTTTTAAGCCAAGCTTTTCACTCTCCTCTTTCACTTTCATCAAGAGGCTCTTTAGTTCTTCTTCACCTTCTACCATAAGGGTGGTGTCATCTGCATATCTGAGGTTATTGATATTTCTGCCAGCAATCTTGATTCCAGCTTTTGCTTCATCCAGGTTGGCATTTCGCATGATGTCCTTTGCATATAAGTTAAATGATCAGGGTGACATGATATAGCCTTGGCATACTGCTTTCCCAATTTGGAACCAGTCTGTCGTTCCATGTGCAGTTCTACTTAAGCCAGTTACTAACTCCTACAACCAGGATCCTGCCCCCTTGTAGGCAACATCACTCCATCCGGCTTATTATTAAAATATTCCTGAAGCCTCTAACAGGACCAGATAACTGATTCCTTTGTAATTACTTCTGTTATTACCTAGAGTGGGTCTTTCACAATGAAATGTTTACCACTGGAAACATGTTTACCCTAAACTGCCCTTATTGAGGACTAGAGGAGGAAATCAGTGACTTACATTCCCTCAGAGCAATAAAGGATATGGCTGTTTTGCCAGGTTCCCAGTCTCAGGGCACAGGATTGGCTTGCTTTACATCATGGTATTTATTCCCATCCATGGTGTACAAACCAGCAATGAGTTAAGATTACACCCCCTTAATCCTACCCAGCAGTAGTTATGCCAGAGATCTTGGGGACACCCAACTGCAGCCTGGGGTCCCAGGCGGTCTACCTGCCTCGACAGCCTAGGGATCTGGTCTCTGGGAGGTTGTCAGGCCTCAGCCTGTTCAGGGAGCCCGGAGTTCAACATGGCTCGACCTGCCTAGACATCTGGTCTCTGGGAGGTTGTCAGGCCTCAGCCTGCTCAGGGTGCCAGGAGTTCAACATGGCTTGACCTGCCTAGACATCTGGTCTCTGGGAGGTTGTTACACCTCTCCTGCTTGGGGATCCACCAGTCTGGGGGTCCCAGGAGGTCAGTCAGCCTCGCCCTGCCTAGAGATCTGGTCCTTGAGAGGACCAGTCAACCTGCTCAGGTATCTGCCAGTCCAGGGTCCCAGGAGGTAGACATGCCTCAACCTGACCAAGGACCCAATTCTTGGATGCCAACATGCCTCGACCTGCCTGGGGATTCGATCTCTAGGAAGTTGTCATGCCTCAACTTGCTTAGGGATCTGCATCTTGACCCAGGGACGCCCAGCTCTTAGGTTGCAACAGTTACTGGGTAGGATAAGCTTCAGAAAGAGTTACTGCTAAGGAAGTCCACCCATGAAAAATATAAAGAAGCCAATTAGTTGTGGGACAGTGCCCAGTCTCAGCAATAACTCAGGAGTCCAACGAGAACCCTAAATCTAAAAGAGGCCCTCTAAAAGTTTACCAGTCTAGACTTAGACTCCTATGAAGAACAGGTGATTTTAAAGGACAAATTCCTGTCCCAATGTGCATCAGGATAAAGTTACAACAGCTACAGCACAGGATGCTGCTGCCTTTTTAGATGAGATGGTCCAGACAGAGAAAAGGAGAAGGAGACCAAGGCCCAGGAAAGGCAGAGAAGGAAAGAGACAAGGCATGCCCAGATGCTGGTCGCCCTCCAGCGAAGCCGTATGGCAAACTCCGAGTCCTTAAAGGACAAGACATGAGGCAAATGCCTATTCTGTAGACAGGCAGGACATTGGGCAAAAGAGTGTCCAAACTGTGTCAAGTCTCCCAAAGCAGCTTGCTACAAATGCCATCAAATGGGAAATTGGGTGGTACTCTGCCTTGGGGACCCAAGAGCCTCAAGGTCATGGGCCAAGACTTCCCTCACAATGGTTCAACAGGACTGAAGCAGCCCACTCCAGCCAGCCCGCCTGTCACAAATAACCATCACGGGGCTTTAGCCAAGGGTGCAACTGGATGTGGAAGGTAGGTCTGAGTATTCCTTTGTTGACATAGGAACTACCTACTCTGCCCTGACCTCCTACTCCAGAGCCTTCTCCTCCCAAACCTCTACCATTTTTGGTGCTACAGATAAACAATTACAAAAAGATTCACCCAAGCACTTCTTTGTTGCTGGGACGGACAAATATTTTCCCACCAGTTTCTGGTGGTCCCTGAGTGTCCTACTCCCTTATTGGGAAGAGACCCATCTCTGCCTTTGAAATCTTGCAGCTATTGCAGTCGAGATAGAAGATGCTTTAAAACTCTCTTTTGTGGGTAAACTAACCATTTTTACCAGCCACCAAGTGAAACAACTCCTGAATGGGAGAGGCCATTTATGGATGTCCTATCAAAGGATTCTCAGGTATCAAGTAGTGCTGATGGAAAATCCAGGCCTGACTATATCCCCTTCTGAGGCTCTTAACCCAGTTACCATCCTCCGTACCCCAGAATGTTCTCTCCCCTTTCACTCTTGCCTTTCACTCTTGGACCACTGGACAAAATCCCTAGAGGGATTGTCAGAAGATCCTCTGACCAATCCAGAGGAAATCTGGTACACTGATGGAAGCAGCTTTGTTATGGATGGAAAAATAAGAGCTGGATTTGCAGTAGTCTCCAGTTTTTAGACCATAGAGGCCAAACGTTTGCCACCTGGTGAAAGTTGCTCTGTCGTGTCCAACTCTTTGTAACCCAGGCCAGAATACTGGAGTGGGTAGAATTTCCCCTTCTCCAGGGGATCTTCCCAACTCAGGGATTGAACCAAGGTCTTGCCACCTGATATTTCAGCCCAATTAGCTGAGCTCGTAGCCCTAACTCATGCTTTAGAGTTAGGAAAAGGAAAAAGAGTAGCCATTTACACTAACTCCAAGTATGCCTTTCTGGTGCTACACGCGCATACTGCTATTTGGAAAGAAAGAAGCCATTTCACCACGCTAGGGTCCCCAATCAAATATGGTGATTAAATCCTTAGGTTCAAAAGCATCAATTCTTCGGCGCCCAGCCTTCTTCACAGTCCAGCTCTCACATCCATACATGACCACAGGAAAGACCATAGCCTTGACTAGGCGAACCTTTGACAGGGAGGCCTGGCGTGCTGCAGTTCATGGGGTCGCAAAGAGTCGGACACGACTGAGCGACTGATCTGATCTGATCCTTAGGTTATTGGAGGCAGTCCATCTGCCCCCTGAGGTTTCAGTCTCCTATTGTAAAGGACACAAAAAAGGGAGCATTGAAGTGGCACAAGGGAACCAAGCAGCCAATCAGGCAGCTAAGAGAGCATCATTACAGAACAAAGACCTAATAGGGTTTGCAACTATAGTTCCACAGACTAATTTTCCAGAAACTCCTTCATATACTGAGTGTGAGACTTTTAAAGCTAAGAGTGAGGGCTTTTAAGAAGATCTTATGGGGTGGTTCCAAAAGGGGAACTCCTTTTTTTTCTGCCTGGGAACTTCCAATGGAAGTTGGTTAACTTCCTTACATGTCAGCCTTTTAGGGGAGAAGGCTCTCCAAAGATTACTAGAAAGTTCCTTCAGAGTAACAGGCCTCCAAAGGACTATAAGGCAAGTGGCCTCCTCTTGTCTCACTTGTCAATTAAGCAAACCACAAGGATCTCAAAGACCCCAGATGGTCCAGCCCATCCAATGGCAGTTGGACTTCACCCAGATGCAAATTCCTCAAGGGTATAAATACGTACTAGTCATGATAGGTACATTTACAGGATGGATTGAAGGCCTTCCCACCTGGACTGAGAAGGCTGCTGCTGCTGCTGCTACTAAGTCACTTCAGTCGTGTCCGATTCTGTGTGACCCCATAGACGGAAGCCCACCAGGCTCCCCCGTCCCTGGGATTCTCCAGGCAAGAACACTGGAGTGGGTTGCCATTTCCTTCTCCAATGCATGAAAGTGAAAAGTGAAAGTGAAGTCGCTCAGTCGTGTCCGACCCTCAGCGACCCCATGGACTGCAGCCTACCAGGCTCCTCCATCCGTGGGATTTTCTAGGCAGAAGTGCTGGAGTGGAAAAGGCTGAGGGGTTACTAAAAAAAAAAAAAAAAAAAAAAAACTGCTCCACGAAATCATTCCAAGATGTGACCTGCCCAAGTCATTACAAAGTGACAATGGGACATAATTTACTTCTAAGGCCACCCAAGGGGTCTCTAAAGCATTGGGCATTACTTATTACCTCCATTGCCTGGAGGCCTCAGTCTTCAGGGTAAGTGGAAAGAGTCAACCAATTTTTAAAATCTGAGATAAAAAAGATAACCCAGGAGATCTCCCTGGGATGGAAGGAGGCTTTAGCAATAGCTCTTCTCCACACCCATATTGCCCTTAAGGAACAGGTTGATCTTAATCCTTATGAGATGCTATATGGGAGACCTTTTGTTTATGTCAATGACCTCTTTCTAGATTTAGAGGCTCAGACCCTCCAGTCTTATACTATGGCCATTGCGCAATTTCAACAAAATATATGTTTGTGGGGTATCAACCAGGCCCCAAAAGATCCTAAAGACTATTATAATGCTCCAGGGACTCATGTCCTAATTAAAGTCTGGAAGGAGGGTCCTCAAAGGCTCAGCTCCAGCCCACATGGAAGGGCCCCTACCTTGTAATACTTTCTACCCCTCATAGTAGCCAAGGTACCAGGGCACAACTCCTGAATTCACTCCTCGTAAGTCAAGCTGTGGAAGAAAACAGAACAGGATGCTCAATACACCTTTGAGCTCCTGGGAGATCTCAGATATCTGTTTAGGACTACAAATGACTGCCATTCTAATGAACACACCCAAAATTAATTTTCTGGAGATAAGATTTCTCAGGAGAGCTCTAAAGAGCCAACACAGCTTGGCAGGGGTTGTATTCCAAAATAGACAGGAGATAGATCTCCTGATCCCTGAACAAGAAGGACTTGAGCTATCTTGAATGAGATGTGTTGTTTCTGGGTAGATACCTCCAGCTAAGTTAAAGAAAGTTTCATAGTCCTCAAGATAAACATTCACATCCTATGGGATCTCAGAGAATGAGCTGGAGAGTTCTCGGGGTGACTACCATCTTTCTTTGGAGAATCCTTCTCCTGGCGAGGGGGAATTTGGAGTTGGCTAACGCCCCTACTAACCCCTGTTATCACAATATTGATACTGCTTATGATTGCTCCATGTATTATAAATTGTTAACCCATTTTTTTCTTTTCAGGTAACAAGCTCCAAAACGCTGTGCTAGTTCAACAAGGATATCTAAAACTACACCCAATCACAGAAAATATCACTCACCCTTAGATGGACACCATTGTAATGACTCTGAGGCTTGAGAAAGCAAGAGGGGAAGGCCCAATGCCCCTTGCCATCCCAGCTCAGTAGGAAGTAATTAGAGAGATCTTGACACCACTATTCCTAAATAACTGGGCTTCCCGTATCTTGAGTGGGGAATGTTAGGTGGTTAGAATACAGGAAAAGAGTCCAGGATGGCTGTGGTTAAAAGTCAAAGAAAGGGAAAAGCCTGGGAAAACAGAACAAAAGAAAATCTGCAGACTGGAGTGAGAACTTTAGGTGGAACAAACACACCCCTTTCTTGGCTAGCCCAATTTGCATAGGGCAGGTTCAGGGGGGAAGAGACAAAAACATATAAAAAGAGGAAACCAAGACAGATTATGCCTCCAGGGTATACTATCCTTTGCTCGCCAAATAAAACTGAGTTGTAATCAAGCTATGGGACTTCCCTGGTGGCTCAGAGGGTAAAGCATCTGCCTACAATGCGGGAGACCCGGGTTCAGTCCTTGGGTTGGGAAGATTTCCTGGAGAAGGAAATGGCAACCCACTCCAGTATTCTTGCCTGGAAAATTCCATGGACAGAGGAGCCAGATAGGCTACAGTCTATGGGGCCGCAAAGAGTCAGACACGACTGAGTGACTTCACTTCACTTCTCTTCCAAGTTGTAACAATGGTCCACTGTTTAAAATCTTTGCTGTGGCAAGACAGAACCAAGGAAATTATGCATTCCTCTGAGAAACAAATAGATGTAAATGCTACATTAGGCTGTTATTTATTAAAGAGAAGAGATTGCAGACTGTCTTTACACTCGAACTGTAAGTCTTTCCTGGGTCTCCAGCTTGATAGCCTACTCTATAGAATTTGGACTTGCTAAGTCTCCACAATTATATGACTCAAACCATTAAAATTAAAAAAAAATAATAAAACAAATCTATCCACATATTTATCTATTTAGAAAGACATCTTATCCTGTTCCTCCGGAGAACCCTGACTAATATACTTCTAAATCTTTGGAATTCTCGAATAATAAGAGTGTCTTTGTTATGCATGGCAAGTAAGCCTTTCATCATGCTAATGAGGTGATTCAGGATGGGGCTCTAGATAGCTTATTTTAACAAGATGACCCAGGATATGGTTTACAATGTTAGAAAGACTAACCGGAAGATTAGAGGGTTCTTTGAGTCCCATGATATCAACTGGACCTCCAGTTAGAAATCTAGTCTCCTGGCAGTGACTTCCCAATCATACCTATACAATGAAACTCAAAAAAACCTCCAAATACAGAAGCTCAGTTGAGTTTCTCTGGTTGGCTATATCCTTTGAGTATTGTTATATATCAGTTTCAGGAGGGAATCAGCATGAAAGTTTCACATCTAGAACCGTTTCAGACTTTGCTTGTGTCAGGCGAATGTATGCTCCTCGGTTCTGTCTCATCACAACAAAGATTTGGACTGACGGACATTAAAGCCCTCGGTGCGTCACAGCTCTTGGGTCTTGGACAAACCATGTTATAACTCTCAGACAAATCAGTGTTACAGCTCTATTTTATTTAGAAAATAGCAGGAGAATCCAGCCTCGAAGCGTGAGGGCATGCCAACCCAAAGATGCAAAGAGAAGACCGTGGAGGAGTGTACAAGTGCGCGGGAGGGAGAGAAGGAGGGAGAGAGAGGAGGGAGAGAGAGAGAGAAAGAGCCCTTTGGTTCCTCTTTTTATATGTTTTTCCCTCCCCCTGGGTCTGCCCTATGCAAATTGGGCTAGCTAGGAGTGCTGTTTGTTCTACCTGAAGTCCTCACTCTGGTCCTCCGACGTTCCTTTGACCTTCCTTTGTTCTATTTTCCTGAGCTTTTCCCTTCCTTGTCTTTCAGCCACTGCCATCTTGGACTCCTGTTTCCTGTTCTAACTACCTAACACTTATAAGCCTCTTCCTTCAGCTGGTTATTATTTCTATCTTTTGGTTACAATACAATTACAATTGTAAGTATGGCACTTGAATTGGGTTCTGTGTACCTTTCCAGCAAATTAACAAACCTCTGGATAATTGTGGGTATCCCCACGTTTGTATGCAGTTAGTCTAAAATGAGGGTGACCCTGCTGCTGCTGCTGCTAAGTCGCTTCAGTTGTGTCCGACTCTGTGCAACCCCATAGACGGCAGCCCACCAGGCTCCCCTGTCCCTGGGATTCTCCCGGCAAGAGCACCAGACTGGGTTGCCATTTCCTTCTCCAATGTGTGAAAGTGAAAAGTGAAAGTGAAGTCGCTCAGTTGTGTCCAACTAGTATTGACCCCATGGACTGCAGCTTACCAGGCTCCTCCATCCATGAGATTTTCTGGGCAAGAGTACTGGAGTGCCTTGGCATTGCCTTCTCCAGGGTGACCCTGGGGACCCCTAAAATTGTCACTAGTGTCTACAAAATGAGGGCAGTTTAATGGATGACTGTTATTAATTTTGGCAAACCCGTTGCTGGAAGAGATATGCTACATTAATTTTTTAAGTAAAATATATTTTTATTTAAATTTCCAAATTATAAAAATTTGCATTACATTTTAGGCTTCAGGGGGCTTATATCTAGGGACATGAGTTGAATAAGAATCTCATGAAGTTCTGACTGCAACATATCTATGGAATGGTTTTCTTAGTTTTAACCTTAACTTCAAAAACTATACACTCCATATCCTAGCATATCTTAGCCATTTCTGACCTTGCTTAAATCATTTAGCTTATATAATTCTCAAATTTTTCATTTGTAAAATTAAAAATTATACCTATTATATTTAAAAACTTATATTGAGATCAATTCATAACAATCTACAGACTTTTTCATGAAACAAAATAATAAATATTTTAAAGCCAGTACCACTATTTTTCTATAGTTTTGTAACGTCAAATTACACTGAGTAATTAGTTTACAAATTTTGCTGCTAAGTCGCTTCAGTCGTGTCCGACTCTGTGCAACCCCATAGACGGCAGCCCACCAGGCTCCCCCGTCCCTGGGATTCTCCTGGCAAAAACACTGGAGTGGGTTGCCATTTCCTTCTCCAATGCGTGAAAGTGAAAAGTGAAAGTGAAGTCGCTCAGTCGTGTCCGACTCTTAGCGACTCCATGGACTGCAGCCTACCTGGAGGCTCCTCCATCCATGCGATTCTCCAGGCAAGAGTACTGGAGTGGGGTGCCATTGCCTTCTCCCATTACCAATTTTAGTATAATCTTAATTCTATAATTGTAACAGATAAATCAAAAGTAAGCATAGCTTTATTTTAAATCTTTGAAATCTTCTTGCTGGCTCTAGTGGTAATGTGAAAAAATTGAAATAGGCATTTAAACAAAACAAAAAATAACTGCCCTGTGTATTTTCAAAATAAATCTTTAAAATTCAATATCCTATTTAAAAACAAAACAAAAAACCTTGGTATGTAAGTGTACTTTAAATGTTGGACTGAATAACATGAATAATTTTTAATGTAATTTAACTTTTTTTTTCTAGGTTTTTCTTTTAAAAGATAGACTTTTAAATACTGAAACACCCCCTGCTACTGCTGCTGCTGGGTCGCTTCAGTCGTGTCCGACTCTGTGCGACCCCATAGACGGAAGCCCACCAGGCTCCCCCGTCCCTGGGATTCTCCAGGCAAGAACACTGGAGTGGGTTGCCATTTCATTCTCCAATGCATGAAAGCGAAAAGTGAAAGTGAAGCCGCTCAGTCGTGTCCGACTTTTAGCGACCCCATGGACTGGAGCCTACCAGGCTCCTCTGTCCATGGGATTTTCCAGGCAAAAGTACTGGGGTGGGTACAAAAACTGAGTAAATAAATAGGCATAACATAATACTGACATCCAGTGGCCACTTAGGCTAATTGCAGAGGGATGTTCTGCTCAGATTATTCAATGTTGGTAAATTTCGTCATGATTATTTAACTTGATGTTATCCACGTGAGAAGCAATTTCCTTATTGATCACAACATAAGTAATAATTGTAAGGTTAAAGATTGCTTGCTATTAGTAATATGTTTTTTCTCTAATAACTCACACAATTATTAACAGACTCCCAGAGTATTAAGCAAACAAAAAATAACAGACAATAACTACATCTCCCTCAATTCAATATTTATATAGATGATTACCAGCATTTCACTTTCCACAAATAATCCTATGGATACACTTTGATTTTCAGTTTGCTTTTATAGACTTTTTCACATGCTCCTTTGAATACATGTTTTTATTTGTAGCCGAGGTACAAGTTTCAGTCAGGATTGTTGTTGCTATTTAGTCACTAAGTCACGTCCAGCTCTTTTGTGACCTCATGGACTGGAGCCTGACAGGCTCCTCTGTTCATGGGATTTCCCAGACAAGAATACTGAAGTGGATTGTCATTTCCTTCTCCAGAGAATCTTTCTGTCCGAGAGATAGAACCTGTATCTCCTCCACTGGCAGGTAGATTCTTTACCACTAAGCCACCAGGGAAGCCCTTCAACCAGGATAGGCTGGGCTATAGTGTTATAAATATCCACACACATTTATTCTTTATTCAAATTACCGGTTAGAAAGAAAACTATGCTCACTAGAATTACTTATGAGTCCAGACAGAGCAGCTACCATCATGAAATTGCTATTTGCTGTGAAGGAAAGAGTGAGAGAATCTTAAAGAGTTCCACGTGTCATTCAGATGTGATAGTTCACAAAGGTCACAAGACTGTATTGGCAGAGCCAGTCATCCAGCCACACTCAGCAACAGGGGTCATGCCGTGATTCCTAATGTGTACTGGATGAAGAGAAAGCAGTTGGACATCAGCACCCTTGAAATTACATCCCTCTGTCTTTGTTCTTTTGCCTTCTTGGTTAGTCCTTCTCCAACGTTCTCCTAAATATTCGGGCCTTACAGTTTTAATCCCAGCTTTGAATAACATTTAGGTTGATGATTCTTAAATTTATTTTTCAGCCTATGCGTTTCTATAGCACTCCAGATCTATTTAGCCAATATCATACTTAATATATCAATTTGATACCATCAAATCTCTTAAATTAAAAGTGACTGCAATATAAATTATGTTAACACTCCTGAACTTTTTCTACTTTGAAGTTTCTATATTTGTAAAATGACATTCTTTCTGTTAAACTTGCCAAAAATCTAGCAATCATCCTTGAAAATCCTAGGCTATTATTGACTTAGAAGGCCTTCTTTAAAAATTACATCTTAATAATGACATTTCCCTGTCCTCAGTGAGGTTCAAGGCTAAGTTCATCAACCAAGTCAAGCTACCTAAGCAATTCAGTTCCTGCACACAGTGCTAGAATAGTCAGTGGTAATAACTCTTTGAATCTAGGATGCTAAAGACAGCATCTACATCTATTAAACTGCCACACTGTCCTGAAAATAAATAGATTGAGGTAAAGAAAGCCAAGTCAATTGATAAGTGAATCCAATTTTTTTTTTTCACTTGTTTCAACACCTAATACAGCTGTGCTTGTATCTAATAGTAGTCCTGGCTTTTCATTTACATGAGCCAGTACATTGCTTTATTTTGCTTAAGGCAGTTTGATTTAGATTTTCTGTCACTTGTACCTAAACAAGTTCTAAAGGAAATATACACAGAGACACATATACTTACAGCAGTATTTAAATTGCTGTGTATTGCATATAGTACTAATGTAATATATGTAATAATTATGTGGTAATATTGAGGTACTTATAAAATTTACATTAAGTATTATGAAAGTGAAAGTGTTACTCAGTTGTGTCTGACTCTTTGAAACCCCATAGTCTGTAGCCTGCCAGGCTCTTCTGTCCATGGTATTCTCCAAGCAAGATTACTGGAGTGGGTAACCATTCCCTTCTCCAGAGGATCTTCCCGACTGGGTCTCCTACATTGCAGGCAGATAAATTCTTTATTGTCTGAGCCACCAGGTAAGCCCCATAAAGTATTATACACGTATATATACATATATAATACTTTATGCATACATATGTTTATAAATAAATATATATGTATAATGCACACATATATACTACAATAGATAGCATATTTCAATTAATGTAAAAATAATGGATACTTATAAAATACTCACAGGATTTGTAGTATAAAATAAGTTGTATTTATATGTTTAGGAAGACTTTGGTTGTAGACAAGTCTGTGGTTCTGGCTTCCATTTTGGGGATCAGATTTATGGAATTATTAGTTTCCAATGTGACCTCTGGGCTTCCCTGCTGGCACTGCTGCTGCTGCTGCTAAGTCGCTTCAGTCGTGTCCGACTCTGTGTGACCCCATAGATGGCAGCCCACCAGGCTCCCCGTTCCTGGGATTCTCCAGGCAAGAACACTGGGGTGAGTTGCCATTGCCTTCTCCACTGGTGGCACTAGTGGTAAAGAACCCACCTGACAAAGCAGGAGATATAAGAGCTGTGGGTTTGATCCCTGGGTCAGGAAGATCCCCTGCAGGAGGGCATGGCAATCCTCTCCACTATTCTTGCCTGGAGAATCCCATGGACAGAGAAACCTGGAGGGCTACAGTCCATAGGGTCACAAAGAGTTGGACACAACTGAAGCAACATAGCATGCATGCAGTGACCATTATGTGTTTTTTCACACACAAAATGATTTTATAGTTACATTTATGTGATGTGTGACTTCCCTGGTGGCTCAGATAGTAAAGCATCTGTCTATGATTTGGGAGACCCAGGTTTGATCCCTGAGTTGGGAACATCCCTTGGAGAAGGAAATGGCAATCCACTCCAGTACTATTGCCTGGAAAATCCCATGGACAGAGGAGCCTGGTAGGATACAGTCCATGGGGTCACAAAGAGTCGGACACGACTAAGCGACTTCACGTTCGCGTTCATGTGATGTGTATGGTGATTTCTATTTTTTTTTCTCATGTGATCTAAAGAAGAGGCCCAGATTCAAGAGACCTACTAGCTATTCTATCCACTTTTACATCACTTGCATGAGCCAATGCTTATAGGAAAACAGTGGTCAAATTTCTGAATGAAGGTCAAGGTTTTCCTACACATTCCTGCTTCAGAATTTTTCTTTCCTAACCCGTCTTTTATGTTGGAAATTTGATTGTTGAAAAATAACTAGAGAGAACATTTAAAAACAGACTGGAAAGAACTTAATAATAATTTACACAAGTTTTGATTCAAAATGTTTATCATTTAGATGGGCTGAAGAAACTACTTCACCTCTTTCTGATGTGAATATTTGGCTTCATAAGGAAAGTAAAAGCCTGCAATTTGCATAAGTAAGATCAATTTTGTCTGTCTGGTTTTTTATGTTACATGAGGGCCACAAACTGCTGGTACCTGAAATAATCTCTTCCTTATTTTCAAAGTCAGGTTTTTTAAATTGTGTTTTAGAGGCCACAGTCTCTGAATCAGGTGCTCTCTGTGACTTTTGGGAACCTGTACTTTAAGATTTAGGACTATGTGTCCCTAAATTAAAAATCTAATGTTTCAAACCAGGAGCTTAAAAGCTGAAAAACAAAAGAAAAAAAATCCTATTTAATCATCATATTTAAGTCTCAAGCATATTATTGACTGAAATCTTGGTGTGCTAATAAATCTATTTTTATGTCTTCCTTTTCTTATTAATTCCTTTACACCACAGATAGAATTCCTATAAACTACAGTGGGCACTGATGACATTAAAGAAATGGAAAAGTAGACCCACTTAGGTAAGACTTTCTGTCTTATGTTCACAGGAAAGTGGGAAAGAGATGGAACAGAGCAGGTGTTGGTCTGCACCCTGCAGGCCTACAAAACCCTGTGCTTGCTCAGCCTCAAGACCAAACAAAGAACCCAAGTCAGTGATGAAGACATCAACGGTTTAATGGATAGGGGGAATCTTGAATTTCTGAAGCAAGGTCCTGGAGTGACACCACATCGTGTGCCGCAGACAGCAGCGACAGGTAGGATATGACAGCAGTCGTTGCTCCTGGCAGGGAGGGGAGGTTCCCAATTAGAGGAGAAATTGAAGTCAGGTTGGCTCATCAGTTACCAGGAGAAATCAGGAGAGGGGCACGCTCTCTCACTGCCCCTGTGATAAGCTATCTTGGTGAAGATGTTCTGATCTAAAGAACAATCACTAGCTGGGGAAGTCAAGTACATGGGAAGTCAGTTGTTTATGGGTAGGGTGTAGGTGAAGCAGGCACTGGTTTAGCAGCAGGGAGTGTTCACAGAGCACAGGAAGAGTTTTCTTGTGTGCTTTGACCATACAGAATGACTGAACAGAATATAATTGAGCATATTGGAAGAGATTACTACAAAATACAAAAAAAAAAAAAAAAACTTTGGGAGACATTTTACTTACCAAATTTCTTAGCACCATTTTCTTGAGCTGTTTAGTAAAACAAAACTTTGTCTAATTAGCCAGCACACGTGAACTACTGGGCTAATGTGATCTAACCACTTGTTCACAACCCGTGTTGTGAATTGATTACCTCCAGGAGTTAAGCTAAAGGCTTTGTATCAATTAGTAATTGTAATTGAAGCTGAATGTAATTAATTATATAATTCTGGAATGTTAATATTAAATCCCATTCTAATCACATGATGAAACGAATCATTATGAAGAATTTACTTAGGTGTGAGCAAAACCTCTGTAAGGGATTTGTTGGACATTTTTATTAGGAACAACAATAAAATTACTTTCACCTATAAAATGATACATGTTAGACTTCAGGCAGTTATTAATTATAATTAGTGAAATCTGTCTCTTTTTTTCCTCATATCATAAACTCTTCTTTGTTCCCTGCTGCTGCTAAGTTGCTTCAGTCGTGTCCGACTCTGTGCGACCCCCATAGACGTCAGCCCACCAGGCTCCCCCGTCCCTGGGATTCTCCAGGCAAGAACACTGGAGTGGGTTGCCATTTCCTGCTCCAGTGCATGAAAGTGAAAAGTGAAAGTGAAGTCGCTCGGTTGTGTCCGACTCTTCGCGACCCCATGGACTGCAGCCTACCAGGCTCCTCCATCCATGGGATTTTCCAGGCAAGAACACTGGAATGGGTTGCCATTTCCTTCTCCAATGCGTGAAAGTGACTCTTCTTAAATATAAATTGCCTGATAGACTGAAACCAATTCTTTCCCTTCCCCTATCTTTCTGTAGTAATTTTCTTATAATTTTTGAATTTTAATTCACATAGCTATTTTTTAAATAACTGCATAAAGTTAGTAGATTAGGTTCAGCAAATAAAATACATAGCAAATGTATAAACACTCACCGATTCTTTACCCATATTTGATATTCAAAGCTGAAAAGGACATTTTTCCTCTGTGTGTGTAATTTAAATGACTTTTCATGGAGAGCTCCAAGCACCTAACAATAGATCAAACCAGCAAATAAAATGAAATCTATTTGCCAACCCATCATTAGTTTATCAGCTATTCATATAGATGAAGAATCTCCCATTAACTTTTGTAGTTTCAGTGCCCAGCACATTTGGGCCCTATGGTACTTATGCAGAAAGATAATATGAAGAGATGGAGACTCACTTCTATCAATATATCATCGATCTTCTACATATTCACGCCAAAACTGATAATCATTAAAGAGTAGTCATATATGTTATGAGAGTTGGACTGTAAAGAAGGCTGAGCACCAAAGAATTGATGCTTTCGAGTTATGGTGCTGGGTAAGACTCTTGAGAGTCCCTTAGCCTGCAAGGAGATCAAACCAGGCAATCCTAAAGAAAATCACCACTGAATATTTGTTGGAAGGACTGAAGCTGAAGCTCCAATACTTTGGCCATCTGATGCCATCTAAAAACAAAGAGAAAAAAACAAAACTCTTGATTGAACACAATAGACTAAAAATCAGATTTAACATGGCTATCTCTTTCCAGGTCTTCAATGGACCTCTGCAACTTTTGTCTCAGTTTATACCCTTCACTTTCCCATGAATATTACTAGATCTTTGGGTGAAAGCATAATTTATCTGAAATAACAGTGGCTATCTGGATTTTTACTCTTTCTCAATGTTTTTGCTTTCTTTTTTCTTTCAGAATAGTTAAAAAGAGCTGAAACTCTCCAAATCAAGAATTAATAATTTATACAAGTTAACAGCTTTCCTATTTAAAACTGCTTTAAGATAAAAACAAAAATTAATATGGCAGGTGACAATTTTGATTTTGTGACCGGTTGAGGATTACTTTAAGTTTGAACGTTTATTCAGTATTTAGTATTTTTGAAGTTCATTAGTTATAGTGATGGAAAGTAGGGTCTGGCTGTTCACTGCTCAAAAGCCAATAAAGTGGAGAAGCTGGTGGAAAAGAATTTTTGCTTTTTTTCAGATGCCAGCAATAGGGACAGGGCACAAAGGAATTTCTGATCCAAAGGCTGACTTCCCTGAAATCAGTAGGTAAGAGCTTTTATAGACAGGAACTATATGCAGAAACAGCACAGTCAGCTCTGACAGTCGTCTTGAAATTGGTCATGCAGTGGCTTTGATCAGTATCATTCTGATTGTTTTAAGTACAGTGAATGTTCAGTTTTAAGGTCAGTTTGTTCCCTTTTCCTTGAAGCCAATTCTTGGAATGTCGCAGCTTAAGTCTTGCCTGCACTCTGGTGATCATGTCATTAACTTCTTCCACCTGGTGTGGCTTTCAGTATCTGTAGGACAGCTTATAGGATATATGGCTCAGAATATTATCGATAGCCCTGAGAAGGATGTAAAGGTCCTACTTTGCTTACTGACTAAATTGTTATTGTTTTGTCCTGTTTGACAGATTTTCTTTGCTTCTGTGTTTTTTCACTTCTCTAATTAAACTTATTCCTCAGCTAAGTTTTTGCAGAGACAAAAGGCAGGCTAAGGACATAGGGAACATAAGCCCTAGATAGGGCCCTTTTACTATAATTTTACTAAATTTACTATAATCCATTTACTATAATTTTAAAAAATCTCCTTACAGACTGTTTTAGAATAAATATCCACTGTGTTTCATGGTCTGTGTCTGAATCTCTACTGAGTAATGTTGATGAGGATTACTTTCATATAGGGTACTTTTAATACACATTGCCTGTAATTACTCTCTATCAATAAAGTAAAAAAAAAGATTGTGTCTGATATAACTTCCTTGACCACCAAGATAGATCTTTATTTCCATTCTATATTCTTTTTGCTCATGCTTTAATGTCTTCATTCTATAATCTCATATAATTTTGCACAGAATTATTTAATTACATGTGTATCTTCTATTGTCCTCAGAATGTACACTTTAAGAGAGTCTTTCTACTTTGTCCTTGTGAATATGTACTATGTATAAATAAAACAATTCCTGGAATATAGCAGATGCTTATTAAATATTTTTGAATAAATATGTAGTTAATTCAAAATTGGAAATGCACAAAAAACAGTTTTACTTTAAAACTCATTTCATTTTTATCACAGTTTTGTTATTGTTGTGATATGCAACAAAATCAAAATGATGGGGTTATTCTAAAATTCCACATTAGATATAGTGTTTTTATTACATAAATAAAATACATTATCTATTGTCTTATAAAACAAGAGACAAATTGAAATGAAATTTATCTCATATTTGAGGTTGGAATATTGATTTAGAATTTAAAATACCAACAGAGGCCAAGCTTACTATTATTCCTGTAAATATTTTGAAAGATATATAGCTAATCATTTATTTTTTCCACTTTCCTACACTAATGGCATATGCAAAATAAAACAGATACTATAGTTTTCATATAATAAAACATTCCCATTCTAAGGTAAGAATGAAATTTAAAATTTATTTTCTCAAGAGGTAATATTAGACATGGCAAACACCATTAGGAAGTCATTGTTGTAGTTTACAATCCTGTTCAACCAGGAGAGTTTGGCTATTCAGCAAGCTGGTCCGTGACAAATTTTCACCCAGGATTGATAGAATTGTTATAAGGAATAGTTTTAGGGAACACAATATTTTCTTATTTTTTTTTATCACTCTTAGTGATCTTTGTCCAACACTGTTTTCATATCCCTGGTGAAAAGCTCCTGGGAAAAGAGCTGTAACACTAGAAAGTTGTTTTTCTATCTAGGTTGCTTTGTCACTGCTTGTTCAGACCTGGCTTTGTAATGGGAGACAAGCAAAGGAAGACAACATGGGAGAGTTGAAGTTTCTTTCTTTCTTTTTTTAAAATTTAATTTATTTTTTATTGAAGGATAATTGCTTTACAGAATTTTGCTGTTTTCTGTCAAACCTCCACATGAATCAGCCGGAGGTATATATATATCCCCTCCCTTTTGAACTTCCCTCCTATCTTTCTCCCCACCCCACCCCTCTGGGTTGATACAGAGCCCCTGTTTGAGTTTCCTGAGCCATACAGCAAATTCCCATGGGCTATCTATTTTACATATAGTAATGTAAGTTTCCATGTACTCTCTCCATACATCTCACTGTCTCCTCCCCTCCCCCCATGTCCACAAGTCTATTCTGTATGCCTGTTTCTCTATTGTTGCCCTGTAAATAAATTCTTCAGGACCAATTTTATATATTCCGCATATATGTTACTGTATTTATCTTTCTCTTTCTGACTCACTTCACTCTGTATATGGGTTCTGGGTCCATCCACCTCATTAGAACTGACTCATATGTGTTCCTTTTTATGGCTGAGTAATATTCCATTGTGGAGAAGGCAATGGCACCCCACTCCAGTACTCTTGCCTGGAAAATCCCATGGTTGGAGGAGCCTGGTGGGCTCCAGTCCATGGGGTCGCTAAGAGTCGGACACGACTGAGTGACTTCACTTTCACTTTCATGCATTGGAGAAGGAAATGGCAACCCACTTCAGTATTCTTGCCTGGAGAGTCCCAGGGACAGAGGAGCCTGGTGGGCTGCCATCTATGGGGTCACACAGAGTCGGACACAACTGAAGTGACTTAGCATAGAATAGCAATATTCCATTGTGTGTATATATACCACAGCTTTTTTTTCCATTCATCTGTCGATGGACATCTAGGTTGCTTCCATGTTCTAGCTATTGTAAATAGTGCTGCAATGAACAATGGGATACCTGTGTCTCTTTCAATTTTGGTTTCCTCAGAGTATATGCCTAGGAGTGGGATTTCTGGGTCATATGGTGGTTTTATTCCTAGTTTTTTAAGGAATCTTCATGCCATCTTCCATAGTGGCTATATCAATTTACTTTCCCACCATCAGTGCAAGAGTGTTCCCTTTTCTCCACACCTTTTCCAGCATTTATTGTTTGTAGACTTTTTGATGATGGCCATTCTGACTGGTGTGAGGTGATATCTCATTGTAGTTTTGATTTGCATTTCTCTAATAATAAGTGATGTTGAGCACCCGTTCATGTGTTTGTTAGCCATCTGTATGTCTTATTTGGAGAAATGTCTGTTCAGGCCTTTTTCTCACTTTTTGAATGGTTGTTTGTTTTTCTGGCATTGAGTTGTATGAGCTGCTTGTATTTTGGAAATCAATCCTTTGTCAGTTGTTTAATTTGCTATAATTTTCTCCAATTCTGAGGGCTGTCTTTTCACCTTGCTTATAGTTTCCTTCTCTGTGAACAAGTTTTTAAATTTCATCAGGTCCCATCGGTTTACTTTTGTTTTATTTCCGTTACTCTACGAGGAGGGTCATAGACGATCTTGCTTTGATTTATGTTTGCTATGATTTGATCGAGTGTTCCGCTTATGTTTTCCTCTAAGAGTTTTATAGTTTCTGGTCTTATATTTAGGAATTTCATCAATTTTTAATTTACCTTTGTGTATGGTGTTAGGAAGTGTTCTAATTTCATTCTTTTACATGTAGCTATCCAGTTTTCCCAGCATCATTTTTTGAAGAGGCTCTCTTTGCCCCAGTGTATATTCTTGCCTCTTTTGTAAAAAATAAGATACCTTTAGGTGCAATGGGTTTATTTCTAGGATTTCTATCTTGTTCCATTGGTCTATATTTCTGTTTTTGTGCCAGTACCACACTGTCTTTATGGCTGTAGCTTTGTAGTATAATCTGAAGTCAAGAAGCTTGATTCCTCCAGCTCCATTCTTCTTTCTTGATACTGCTTTGGCTATTCAAGGTCTTTTGTGTTTCCATATGAATTGTGAAATATTTTGTTCTAGTTCTGTGGAAAATGCCATTGGTAATTTGATAGGGATTGCACTGAATCTGTAGATTGCATTTGGTAGTATAGTCATTTTCACAATATTGATTAGTCCTATCCAGGAACATGGAATATCTCTCCATCTGTTTATGTCATCTTTGATTTCTTTTGTTAGTGTCTTATAATTTTCTGTGAACAGTTCTTTTGTCTCCTTAGGTAAGTTTATTCCTAGATATTTAATTCTTTTTGTTGCAATGGTGAATGAGATTGATTCCTTAATTGCTCTTTCTGATTTTTCATTGTTAGTGTATAAAAATGCAAGTGATTTCTGTTTATTGATTTTGTATCCTGCAACTTTGCTAAATTCACTGATTAGCTCTAGTAATTTTCTGATACTATCTTTAGAGTTTTCTATGTACAGTATCATGTCATCTGCAAACAGTGAGAGCTTTCCTTTTTCTTTTCTGATCTGGATTCCTTTCATTTCTTTTTCTTCTCTGATTGCTGTAGCTAGGACTTCCACAACTATGTTGAATAATAGTGGCAAAAGGGGACACCCTTGTTTTCTTCCTGACCTTAGGAGGAATGCTTTCAGTTTTTCACCATTGAGAATAATGTTTGCTGTAGGCTTATCATATATGGCCTTTACTATGTTGAAGTAGGTTCCTTCTATGCCCATTTTTTGAAGACTTTTAATAATAAATAGGTGCTGAATTTTGTCAAAAGCTTTTTATTGAGATGATCATATGGTTTTTATCTTTCGGTTTGTAAATGTGGTTTATACCATTGATTGATTTCCATATATTGAAAAATCCTTGAATCCCTGGAATAAACCCAATTTGATCATGCTGTATGAGCTTTTTGATGTGTTGCTGAATTCTGTTTGCTAAAATCTTGTTGAGAAATTTTGCATCTATGTTCATCAGTGATATTGGCCTGTAATTTTTTTGGGGGGTGTTGTCTTTGTCTGATTTTGGTATCAAGGTGATGGTGGCCTCATAGCATGAGTTTGGAGGTGTTATTTCCTCTGCAATTTTTTGAAAGCTTTAGAACCATAGGTATTGCTGCTGCTGCTGCTAAGTCGCTTCAGTCGTGTCTGACTTTGTGCGACCCCATAGACAGCAGCCCACCAGGCTCCCCCAATCCCTGGGATTCTCCAGGAAAGAACACTGCTCTAAATGTTCTATAGAATTCTCCTGTGAAGCCATCTGGACATGGGCTTTTGTTTTTTGGGAAATTTTTAATCACAGCTTCAATTTCAGTGCTTGTAATAGGGTTGTTCATAATTTCTATTTCTTCATGGCTCAGTCTAGGAAGATTGAACTTTTCTAAGAATCTGTCCATTTCTTCCAGATTATCTATTTTGTTGCCATATAGTTGTTCATAATAGTCTCATATCTTTGTATTTCTTCATTGACTGTTATAACTTCTCCTTTTTCATTTCTAATTTCGTTGATTTTATTCTTCTCTCATTTTTTCTTGATGAGTCTGGGTAAGGGTTTGTCAATTTTGTTTATCCTCTCAAAGAACCAGCTTTTAATTTTATTAATCATTACTGTTATTTCTTTCATTTCTTTTTCATTTATTTCTGCTTGGACCTTTATGATTTCTTTCCTTCTATTAATTTTGGGGTTTTGTTATTCTTTTTCCAGTTGCCTTAAGTGTAAAGTTAGGTTGCCTATGTGATTTTCTTATTTCTTGAGGTAGGATTGTATTGTTATAAACTTCCTTCTTAGAACTGCTTTTGCTGCATCTCATAGGTTTTGAGTTGTTGTGTTTTCATTGTCATTTGTTTATAGAATTTTTCTTATTTTCCTTCTGGTTTCTTCAGTAATCTGTTGGTTATTTAGAAACATGTTGGTTAATCTCCATGTGTTTATGTTTCTTATAGCTTTTTCTTGTAATTTATATCTAGTCTCATATCACTGTGATCAGAGAAGATACTGGATACAATTTCAATTTTCTTAAGTTTACTGAGATTTGATTTGTGACCCAAGATGTGGTCTATTCTGCTGAATGTTACATGTACACTTGAGAAGAAGGTGTATTCTTCTGCCTTTGGATGGAATGTTCTGAAGATATCAATGAGATCCATTTCATCTACTGTATCATTTAAGATTTAAGATTTGTGTTTCCTTTTAGATTTTCTGTTTTGATGATCTGTCCATTGGTGTGAGTAGGGTGTTAAAGTCTCCTACTATAATTGTGTTACTGTCAGTTTCTTCCTTTATGTATGTTAGTGTTTGTCTTATGTATTGAGGTGCTCCTATGTTGGGTGCATAGATATTTACAATTGTTATGTCTTCCCCTTGGATTGATCCCTTGATCATTATAGAGTGTCCTTCCTTATCTCTTATAATCTTCTTTATTTTAAGGTCAATTTTGTCTGATATGAATTGCTGCTCCAGCTTTCTTCTGCTTCCCATTTGCATGGAATATATTTTTCCATCCTCTCACTTTCAGTCTTTATATGTCTTGATGTCTCAAGTGGGTTTCTTGTATATGGTATATATATATATATGTCTTGTTTGTATCTATTCAGCCAGTCTATATCTTTTGGTTAGACTATTTAATCCATTTACATTTAAATTAATTATTGATATGTATGTTCCAATTGCCATGTTCTAATTGTTTGGGGTTGATTTTGTAGATATTTTTTCTTCTGTTGTATTTCTTGACTATATATGTCTATTTAACATGTGTTATAGAGGTGATTTGGTGGTACTGAATTCTCTTAACTTTTGCTGGTCTGAAAAGCTTATTATTTTTCCATCAATTTTGAATGAGATCCTTGCCAGGTATAGTAATCTTGGTTGTAGATTTTTCCCTTTCAGTACTTTAAATATACCCTGCCATTCATCTTCTGGCGTGCAGAGTTTCTGCTGAAAGATCAGCTGTTAAGCAAGCATATGGGGTTTGCCTTGTATGCTACTTGTTGCTTTTCCCTTGCTGCTTTTAATATTCTCTCTTTGTGTTTAATCTTTGTTAGTTTGATTAGTATGTGTTTTGGCATGTTTCTCCTTGGGTTTATCCTGTATGGGACTCTTTGTGCCTCTTGGACTTGATTGCCTATTTCCTTTTCCATGTTGGGGAAATTTTCAACTATAATCTTCTCAAAAATTTTCTCATACCCTTTCTTTTTCTCTTCATCTTCTGGGACACCTATAATTTGAATGTTGGTGTGTTTGATATGGTCCCAGAGGTCTCTGAGGCTTTCCTCAGCTTTTTCCATTCTTTTTACTTCATTCTGCTTTTCAGAAGTTATTTCCACCATTTTGTCTTTCAGGTCACTGATTCATTCTTCTGCTTCAGATATTCTGCTATTGATTCCTTATAGAGTATTTTTAATTTCAGTAATTGTGTTGTTTGTCTCTGTATGCTTATTCTTCAATGCTTTTAGGTCTTTGTTAATTGATTGTTACATTTTCTCCATTTTGTTTTCAAGGTTTTTGATCATCTTTACTATCATTATTCTGAATTCTTTTCCAGGTAATTTTCCAATTTCCTCTTCATTTATTTGGACTTCCGTGTTTCTAGTTTGTTCCTTCATTTGTGCAGTATTTCTCTGCAGTTTCATTTTTTTCTTCTTTTAAGTTATTGTGTTTGAGGTCTCCTTTTCCTTGGCTTCAAGGAAAGTTGAATTCTTTCCTTGAAGAAGTTTGAATTCTTTCTTCCTTTGGGTTTCTGCCCTCCTAAGTTTGGTCCAGTGGTTTGTATGAGCTTAGTATTCCATGAGATTTGTGCTGAGTTTTTGTTTGTTTGTTTTTCCTCTGATGGGCAAGGCTGAGGGAGGTGGTAATCCTGTATGCTAATAATTTGGTTTGTATTGTTTTTTTGTTTGTTGTTTAGATGAGGCATTCTGCATAGTGTGCTACTGATGGTTGGGTGATGCTGGATCTTGTATTCAAGTGCCCTCCTTTGTATGAGTTCTCATTCTTTGATAACCCCAAAGTTAGTTCTCTGGTAGTCTAGGGTCTTGGAGTCAGTGCCTCTACTCCAAAGGCTCAGGGTTTGATTTCTGGTCAAGAACAAAGATTCCACAAGTGGTCTGTTATGGCATTAAGGGAGAGTAATACACATATCCAAAAATGAGAAACCAAAGATGAACCCCAGACAAATGGCAGTTACAAAATCGGGCAAATAATAATTGAAATAATGGAATATACACATGTACATATACACCCATGAGCAAAGTGAAAACAGTCCAACAAAAATAAAGTACAATAGATTGACCTGGAAAATAAAAGGAAATCAAAAATTATATTTACCAGTTAAAAACAAAACGAACTTAAGACAAACTGGTAAACTAAAGCAAAGTGCCATAAAGCAATGAAATGAGGAATAAAACAATGAAAACAAAACTAACAAATATGTTGAGAGGAAAGGAAAGAAAGAATAGATATACAAAGTTAAATAGAGGTAGATGAATAAGATTTATATGCATTAAAGATTAACTGCAAGGTGAAAAGAATAGTGGGAAAATCGAACAAAGGAGTAAACATAGAAAAAATAATAATAGGTTTTAAAAATTAAAATTAGAAAAAGAGAAAAGAAAAAAAGGGGGTGGGGGAACTCCACAGAACTGCAAAAGCCGAACGTAGAGACAGAGGTTTATGACAACAACAACAAAAAATGTGACTGAGGATAAAGAAAAATAAAAGCTCAAAATCTTAATTGGATTTCTTAGTGCCAATAAAATCGACAACTACAACAGGGGGTGGGAGGAAAAAAGAAGTAACAAAACTCCAAAAGAATCTACAGAACAAGTCAAAAAGTAATAATAAATGTTTTTCTTGAGTCAGTACTGTCAGCGTCCTTTCCCGTGCTGGGAATCACAGTCCATCTTACCTCCCTAGGATGCCCTCCAACACTGTACTGACCTTTGGACCTGCTGTGGGGGCTGCTCAGATTCTAATCTGATTCTACTCCTGTATGTTCTTGACTTCAATGTCCACAGCTATCAGAGCTAGCGTGTTTTCTTTCATGGGAGCTCTCAATGGCCTTTTATATATTCCATAGACACAGAGTTTTCTTGGTTGATCCTGTGGATTTAATCTGCAGCTTGTACTGCTGATGGGAAGGTTTAGAGTCTTCTTCCTTAGCCACACTGCCCCTGGGTTTCAGTTGTGGTTTTATTTCCTCCTCTACATGTGGGTCATCCACTGGGGTTTAGCTTCTGAGGCTGCCCTGGAGGGCTTGGGTTTGCCCCTGTGAGGGCCAGGTGTGGAAGTGGTGCAGCTGCTTGTGTCGCAGGGGTTCTGGCAGCACCAGGCACTCAGGGGAGTTGGCAGCTAGGGCAGCAGGAAATATAGTGCTCTAGAAGGGTATGGCAACCAGAATTGGCCAATATGCTCCAGTATTCTTGTCTGGTGAACCCCCTCTCTGACCGATAAACCTGACAGGCCATAGTCTACAGAGTCACAAAGAGTCAGACACGACCGAAGCAACCCTGAATGTATAAACACAAGAATTTTGGTTTTTTCAGCCTGTGGCAGCTCTGCCCCAGTGAGAGTTGAGCATGAAGGTGGTGCAACTGCTTGGCTTGCAGGGATGCTGGCAGCACCAAGTGTTCAGAGATACAAACTGCCTCCATGGCAGGAGTTGTGGCCCTATCAGTCTTTTTTGAGCCTGTTGTGGCTGACGATCAGAAGGCCTCTTTGGCCTGTGTTTCTGTGTAGCTCCCACCATTCAGACACTTAAAAAGATCCCTTGCTTGGGGTCCTTTTCTGTTGTTTGGCGCGTCAGGAACATAGAGGGAGCCCTCCTGACTGGGACTGGGGTCCTACTTTGTAGATTGGCCCATCAGGCACTTAAAAGGGCACCCTGGATGGGATCCTATTCTGTAGTTCAGTGCCTCAGGCATTTGATGGGCTAGCCTCTCTATTGTCAGCTGCCGTCGCTGGCATGTGGAGAGAGAGGCTAGGGTGATGGCTCTACCTGCTACGTGTGACTCAGCAGTATCGCCTTGCTTCCATGGCTGCCTGGCTTTCCTCCACAGGCATTTCCCACTACAATCTCCTCCCTCACATTCCCTTGATCCAACTCTCTGTGGTCAACAGCAGCCCTTGCACTGGGATTGCTCCACAATCCCTAAACTCCAGCTCCCAGCCACTGCCCCTTCCAGGAGACCTGTGTTCCTGCCAGGCATATGTATGGCTGTTGCAAGAATTATCTGATTCTCATTTCATTTAGGCTGCCACAGATCAGCTGTCTCACTCTCAGCCTTAAATGTTTCTCCTCTGACTCAGACAACTGCCCCACTGTGGGGACCAGACCCCTGCTTGAGATCCCCCACCTGCCAAGGGTAGATCCAGTCCTACTATTACTCCTGTTTTTCCCCCTAGTTCCTTGTCCTACCAAGTTTTGTGTGGTTCTATATAGTCTTTTCCATTGGTCAGGTCCTCCTGTTCACTCTCAGCTGGTGTTCTGCATGCACTTCTGTGTCTTAAGGTGTATTCCTGATGTATTGGTGGAGAAAAATCTACTCCATGCCCACCTACTCCGCCACCATCTTGTTCTCTTCTGAAGTTTCCTTTTTATTAATCCCAAATGAAAATAGTCTAACTACTGAGTTCCTGAGTGTACCCTGGTATATATCAATTAAAACTAATGCTACCAAGTCGTAATGCTTATTTTGAGAAGCAGAAGATAAAGTTTTCAAAATTCAAATTATATCATGGTCTTTCTTTGTGGTATCTACGTCTACACAATGCCAGGAGATTAATTTAGATCACAGTTTTCTGCTCAACAATTTTGCTGACATTTATAGCAAATGTGTCAGGCAGAATAATAGCCCCCTTCGAAGATGCCCATGGACTAATCCCTGGAACCTGTGATTATTATATTCCATGGTAACAGAGAACTTATTCTGGATTATTTGAATAGGCCTAATGTAATTACATTAGGGTTTTTGTAAGTAAAGACAATCACAGGAGAGTTAATATTACAGTGCAGTGATATAAGTAACACTTGGCCAACTATTGCTTGCTTAAACGTGGAAGGCGTCAATGAGCTAAAGAATGTGAACAGCCTTTAGAAACTAGGCAAGAAAACAGAATATCCTATAGAGTT
This sequence comes from Tragelaphus eurycerus, assembly GCA_935064755.1. Taxonomy (NCBI): domain Eukaryota; kingdom Metazoa; phylum Chordata; class Mammalia; order Artiodactyla; family Bovidae; genus Tragelaphus; species Tragelaphus eurycerus. Next base: position 71,909 of record CAKXYN010000457.1, on the reverse strand, counting down.
TCCAGGAAGGAATACAGCCCTGCTAACACTTGATTTTAGCCAAATGAGAACCATTTTGGACTTTTGGTCTCTGGAACCATAAGATAATATATTCATGTTGTTTTAAGTTACCAAATTGTTGCAGAATTCACCAGTAATAAATAAGATACTTGGTCAAATTAGCTTTTCCTATTTCAAAGTTTACAGCAGTCACAAGCATGGATCTGTAAGTGACTTTAACACTTAATCTTCCTTCAAATAAGACTATGTAAACTACTTTTCTAAAAAATGGCAAATAATAATTGAAATCTGCTGTTGCTGCCAAGTCACTTTAGTCATGTCCGACTCTGTGCGACCCCATAGACGGCAGTCCACTAGGCTCCCCCACCCCTGAGATTCTCCAGGCAAGAACACTGAAGTGGGTTGCCATTTCCTTCTCCAATGTGTGAAAGTGAAAAGTGAAAGTGAAGTCGCTCAGTCGTGTCCAACTAGTAGCAACCCCATGGACTGCAGCCTACCAGGCTCCTCCATCCATGGGATTTTCCAGGCAAGAGTACTAGAGTGGGGTGCCATCGCCTTCTCCGAATTGAAATCTAGTGCTAGGTAAAAAGTTCCTAGACTGGATACTAAAAGTATTATCTATAAATAGAAAATTCCCACTTGGAAACTGGGCTTCATTGCTCTGTGAATGACCTTGTTAGTAAGACAGCATAGTGTTTGGGAGATAATATTTGCAAACCAGATATCCTAAAAAGGACTAGTCTTTAGATTGTATAAAAACTCTTAAAACTCAATATTAAAAAATAAAATAAAATTGAAAAAGGTACACATGCTGTGGCTAAACAATAGATCCCCACATGTGAGAATAATAAAATTCATAATTATGAATTTATCACCTTATTTTAAATCTTTAGGTTTATACTAATTCAAGATTCTTGGTTTATCATATCATCATGGTCAAAAATCAATAACAAATGGTACCACTTTTGTTTTCTTTAAATACAGGCACAAATATAATTTTTATTGTTTTGGACATGGTCTGTAACAGTTGCCATAATTTGATGATTTTGTGGACCTCTACCGTCTCATGGGCTGCTAGTCAAAATTTTCTTCAAACCTGACTTCCTATCAAAGACACTCTTCTGTGTTTCTAGAGAGATGAAGTTGTACTTAGCCTCCTCAAAGTAACCACATTCCTTTCTTCCTACTATTTCCCTCCCTTCCCAGACAATAACAACTGTGACCTTAAGTTTCCCTTCAGTTCAGTTCAGTTCAGTCGCTCAGTCGTGTCTGACTCTTTGCGACCCCATGAATCACAGCACATCAGGCCTCCCTATTATTCACCAACTCCCAGAGTTCACTCAGACTCACATCCATCGAGTCAGTGATGCCATCCAGCCATCTCATCCTCTGTTATCCCCTTCTCTTCCTGCCCCCAATCCCTCCCAGCATCAGAGTCTTTTCCAATGAGTCAACTCTTCACATGAGGTGGCCAAAGTATTTCACTATTTTCCCAAATCTCTTGAGTTGAGAAGATCCCCTGGAGAAGGGAATGGCTACTCACTCCAGTATTTTTCCGGTAGAATTCCATGGACAGAGGAGCCTGGTAGACTAGGGTCCATGTGGTTGTAAAGAATCAGACAAAGCTGAGCAAACTAACACTAACCCTACCATACATTCTATTTTAAAAAATATATACAGGTACACCTTGTGTGATTAGTGATGTTTGATGCTACTGTCATAATTGTTTTCACATTTTTAGGAACAAAGTATTAATCTTTTTAATTAAGGTAGCTGCATTGTTTTTTAGACATACTGTTATTGCACAATTAATACATTACAGCATAGTATAAAGACACATGCACTAGAAAATAAAAAAATTCACGTGACTTACTTTATTGCAATATAAGCTTTATTGCAGTAGTTTGGAACTGAACCCACAATATCCCTGAGGTATGCGTGTATTAAAAATAAGTTCTGATTTAAAATCAGCTAAATGAATGAGAATCAAAATGTTGAAGGCTTGAAAATGGACCCTTAAAGATAGGTAGTTCAGCTGGTAAAGAATCTCCCTGCAATGCAGGAGACCTGAGTTTGATCACTAGGTTGGGAAGATCCCCTGAAGGAGGGCATGGCAACCCACTCCAGTATCCTTGTCTTTAGAATCCCCATGGACTGCGGAGCCTGCGGGCTACAGTCCATGGGTTCGCAAAGAGTCAAACAGGACTGAGCAACTAAGCACAGCACAAAAGTAATTAAGTTAAGGATGTTGAATAAGGTAGAGTACCTGGATTATCTAGATGGGCCCAATGTAATAACAAGTGTCCTTATAAGATACAGGAAGAGGGGGATTTGCTACAAAAAAGAAGAATCAGAATAACATAGTGTGAAAAAAGAGTTAGCTAGTCATCTATGACTCTGAAATAGAGAAAGTGGCCATGAGCCACAGATTGCAAATGACCTCTAGAAGCCAAAAAGGTTCAAATAAACAAACAAAATCACTGTTTCCTTGACTACCCATTCCTTAGCTTTAACTCAGTAAGGCTTATTTCAGACTCATGACTTTCAGCAACACATTCATGTCGCTTTCAGGTGAGATATGGTCATCTGTTTCAGAAGCAATAGAAAACTCCCAGGAAGGATGTGGTAAAAACAGTAACTGGGGATTTAGATTTGTGGTGAATTACAGGGGGGAAATGCCTAAAGTATAATTGTCAAATATATCACCATTGATATTTGTCACGTTTCAATATATCTCTTGTTTCGGTGAATCCAATTGTCAGCAATTTAGTATAAGTTGGAGATAACTTTTCTAGTTTTTTAATTAGAAATTTTATATTTTAAATGCTTCCAAAGGTATTATTTTCATATTTTATTGAGTCACCACACAATTCAAAGAATTCAAGCAAAGAATTTAAGTAAAATGAGAAATGCATTTTAATGTAGGTGTAACTTTTTAAACTGTCATTATCATTTTTGGATGTGAGACTTGTTCCTAAAATTTTGCTTTTGATATTCATTTTACAAATATAAAGATAATTATTTTTTGATAGTTTTGCTACTTAAGCTGAGATGAATTTCATGAAGTTAATTTTTGTTTATTATTATAGTTGTGTAACTGACATAATTAGATTTTTAATAGTGCCATTCCAAAGCACATGCTAAAAGAATTCCCAACATAGATAATAGTTTTATATATCTTTGGAGATACTATTTGAATTACATTTGAATTAAGATACTGAAGCATTTGTTTACTGCCACAATAAACAAAATATCTGAAAAAGCTACTAATACTTTAATGATAACATTTTAACAAATAGCTGACTACATAGAAAAATATTGCTTTATTTGTACAGGCATGATAAACATTTTAAATGGGTTTTTACAGTATTTAAAGCACTTGAAATAAAGTTTAAATATGGTTAATTAAATTTCACAAGAGTTTATTGAAAAACTATATATTCTTCAACTAAAACTCTACAAAACACCTTTGTACTTTTAAAAGAAGAATAATAGACATACTGTAAATGACACACATCATAAGTGCATTTTGTGAACCTATTCATAAAATACTTAAATATCAAGAGAGAAAATGTAATCTGAATCCCAAGAGCCTCATTTGTGTTCCTGCCCAGGCATTAATCCCATCAAAAGTAAAGGTTATTCTGACATCTATCATTATAATTTGTTCTGCCTATTGGAACAGTTGCATGTGTTATGTTGTGTCTGATGTATTTCATGTCATATTGTTTGTAAATTCATCTGCATTATTGCCTAGAGTAGTAGTTTACTATTCTTCATTCTTTACTGAAAATTATATGATTATATTGATATGCTATGAGGTAACTACTAAATCTACTTTTGATTGGAAGTTGATTTTTTCCCCCAAGTTTGGAGCCACTATAAATAATGCTATATTGAATATTCATATCTATGTCTCTTGGAATAATCTTGCTCATCTGTGGACTATATTACTAAAAGTGGAATTGCTTTGTAGTGCTGTAGATTATGGTAATGATTCATTCTGGTAGTTAATATTAAACAGTTTTCTAAAGTGGTGACAACAGTTTATATAATTTCCCACATTGCATGAGATTTCTAAATATTGCATGAGATTTTGAAAGCTGATTTTGACATTTTCTTCAAATTCAGCTTTCTATTTGCTTAGTACTATATTTGTTGGAAATCAACTTTCCATAAATACGTGGAGGCACTTCATATATGAGTATTATCTGGAATCATTTTATGAAGCCCTGGAAACATAGGAACAGGAAAGTCCTTGAAACAAATTATTTATTTTTCTGGGTAAATAAAGATAGAGATAGTAACTCCTTCCAGAGTCACTTAGCGATGTCTCTCAGAAGAAATTTGCCTACTTTTCAGGGTAATAGACATAGGAATGACTTACTCCACTCCCAAGAAACATTTGCTTATATTCCAGGGTAATAAAAATAATGTTTGTTGTTGCTGTATATTGGAGGAGATGAAAGGATGAGCAAATTTTCCAGCAGCTCCTCTACAGCAGAGTGTTTCAATCTTATATTTTATATTCTGTAACACACAGTGAATACATGAACAGCTACCAACTGGAACTCACTACATTGCTCTATGGGAAATGAGGCTCTAGGAATTACCATTATAATTTTATCCCAGTTTCTGCTTTCCCTGTGATAATAAAATGTGTTGCTTCCAAGTTGAAAGTCTTCTATTTTCTCTCTGTGTGACACACACACAGACATACACACACACCTGAAAATAGGGTAAAATACTCGACAGTTTACAGATTCTGACTTAAAAATATTGTGGTTTTAATTTTCACTTATCTGATGAATAATGAAATAAGACACCTTATTCTATGCCTAATGATGTTTTGGATGTTCTCTTGTAAAGTGCATATTTAGGTCTTTTCCCCAAGTTTATTAGGCCGTTTTTATTTTATTTGTGATTTAGTAAGTATTAAGTTCTTTATACAATGTTTGTCAGAAATAATAAAAGTTTATCTTTAACACTATGGCTTTAATTTTTTAATTCTACTAACTGTTTCATTTGATGATGAGTTCTTAATTTTGATGAAGTATTTTTGACCAATATTTTCTTTATATCTACTTTTGTTTTCTGATTAAGGATTATTCACTTCTCCTGTGGTCATAAAAATATTCTCTTTACATTTTCTTTTAGCTATATGTTTTATTGATATATCTTTCATATCTTTCTCTAAAATGCTATTTTAAACACAGTGTGAGTTAGATATCAGAGCTTATTTACTTTTCACACATCAATTTTCATTTAACCTAGCACATTCCTTCAAAGCACCTGTCTACACTACATGGTTAAGAGCACCTTTATTATAAACCAATTGATCAGCAGGGTCGAATTTCTCTTGATCCCTTTAATTTCCTCCATTATTTTGTTTTTCTACTCTTATGCAAAACTTTACTATATTTTGTAGCTTTATAACTTTCATCAGTTTTTTTAAGCCGTCAGTTATCTTATTTTTCATAACTATTAATTATCACATATGAACTTAATGAAAATATTTTAGAGTTTTATTATATTTATTTAGATCAATTAAAAATACTGTCATCTTTAAATAACATTTTTCCATGTACATGCTATATCCCTCTGTTTATTTAGTCTTCTTTAATTTCTTCTAATATATAATATTTTGAAATTTTGGTCAAAGAACTTTGCATACTCTTCAAACATTGCTTAGTCATCTTAAGTTTAAAAGCTATTTTTAAAATTTTTATTTTTAAACTTTTTGCTTCTGATTTATTGAAATAAAATTGATTTTCATGCACTGAATTTTTTAGTAACTTTAATTCTCTTATTCAATTCAGTTCAGTTCAGTCATTCAGTCGTGTCCGACTCTTTGCAACCCCATGAATCACAGCATGCCAGGCCTCCCTGTCCATCACCAACTCCCGGAGTTCACTGAGACTCACGTCCATCTAGTCAGTGATGCCATCCAGCCATCTCATCCTCTGTCATCCCCTTCTCCTCCTACCCCCAATCCCTCCCAGCATCAGAGTCTTTTCCAACGAGTTAGCACTTCGCATGAAGTGGCCAAAGTACTGGAATTTCAGCTTTAGCATCATTCCTTCCAAAGAAATCCCAGGGTTGATCTCCTTCAGAATGGACTGGTTGGATCTCGTTGCAGTCCAAGGGACTCTCAAGAGTCTTCTCCAACATCACAGTTCAAAGGCATCAATTCTTCGGTGCTCAACACTCTTCACAGTCCAACTCTCACACCCATACATGACCACAGGAAAAACCATGGCCTTGCCTAGACAGACCTTTGATGGCAAAGTAATGTTTTGAATATGTAAAGCTTTTGAATATGCTATCTAGGTTGGTCATAACTTTCCTTCCAAGGAGTAAGCGTCTTTTAATTTCATGGCTGCAGTCACCATCTGCAGTGATTTTGGAGCCCAGAAAAATAAAGTCTGACACTGTTTCCACTGTTTCCCCATCTATTTCCCATGAAGTGATGGGACCGGATGCCATGATCTTCATTTTCTGAATGTTGAGTTTTAAGCCAACTTTTCCACTCTCCACTTTTATTTTCATCAAGAGGCTTTTTAGTTCCTCTTCACTTTCTGCCATAAGGGTGGTGTCATCTGCATATCTGAGGTTATTAATATTTCTCCCGGCAATCTTGATTCCAGCTATGTATATTTATTAAAGCTCTATGTATAAGACTATAAACAATATGATCTTTTTTCGTTTTCAGTTATGTCTCTTCTCTTGCCTTACTAAACTGGCTAAAACTTATCAGTTGAGTAGTGATATTTTAATATTCTCAGTGTTATCAAAGCAAGTTATATTTTATCATTGAATACAATATTTGCTTCAAGATTTATATAGGTATATTTTATAGTTTCAGCGTGAAAGTCCACTCAGTCGTGTGTGACTCTTTGCAACCCTATGGACTATACCATCCATGGAATTCTCTAGGCCAGAATACTGGACTGAGAAGCCTTTCCTTGCTCCAAGGGATCTTCCCAATCCAGGGATCAAACCCAGGTCTCCCACATTTCAGGCAGATTCTTTACCAGCTGAGCCACAAGAAAAGCCCAGTTTAAGTATAAGTGACATCTACTATATAAATGTTTTAAAAGTTATCAAGTATAATTTTGGCATTGTATGAAGCAATTATCTTTTTTGCTCAGTTACTCTGTCAATTTATTAAACCGATGATTTGAAAAGATAAACTTTGAAGCCACAAAATATATTAAAATTTGTCATGACATTCACGTTAATATAGAGAAAACATATAAGTATGCTAATATGTTGCATTGATGATTATGAGAGTGTTTGCCTTATTCTCTGGTCCTGTAATATGTCCTGGTCAGGGTATATACTCAAGATGCTCCTGCTAACTAAATGAGTCAACAAATTCTCTCATATGTTCTCTTTGTGAATGAATTTGTATATGATTTTATTAACTATTTTTTGTCAGAGTATGGATGTGAGAGTTGGACTGTGAAGAAGGCTGAGTGCCAAAGAATTGATGCTTTTGAACTGTGGTGTTGGAGAAGACTTTTGAGAGCCCCTTGGACTGCAAGGAGATCCAACCAGTCCATTCTGAAGGAGATCAGCCCTGGGATTTCTTTGGAAGGAATGATGCTAAAGCTGAAACTCTAGTACTTTAGCCACCTCATGCAAAGAGTTGACTCATTGGAAAAGACTCTGATGCTGGGAGGGATTGGGGGCAAGAGGAGAAGGGGACGACAGAGGATGAGATGGCTGGATGGCATCACTGACTCGATGGACGTGAGTCTCAGTGAACTCCGGGAGTTGGTGATGGACAGGGAGGCCTGGCGTGCTGTGATTTATGGGGTTACAAAGAGTCGGACACAACTGAGCGATTGATCTGATCTGATCTGATCTGATCTGATAAAAAGATGAGGCCTTAGAAATCTTATATCACTCACACAATTCTATCTGGCTAATAGGTGGTGCATACATATTAAGTCACTTCAGGCTCTTTGAGACCCTATGGACTATAGTCTGCCAGGCTCCTCTGTCCATGGAATTCTCCAGGCAAGAATACTGGAGTGGGCTGCCATTCCTTCTCTAGGGTATCTTCCCAATCCAGGGATAGAACCCGGGCTTTCTGCATTTCAGGCAGATTCTTTATGGTCTGAACCTTGGGATATGGGCCCAGGCTGTCTGGTGCCCAAGTACATATTCTAAACCTGTGGTTCCCAGTATTTTTTGTTTCATAGATTTACAAAAGACTTAGGAACAGATAATAGATTTTCAACTTTTTTGAACTTTTAACAATGTTTTAAATATCAAGCTAAGGATCTTCACTTCCTGAAAGAAATAGCTACCCACCCTCTGCCCCATATGACTAGTGTAATGCACCTAACTCTACTTGGAATTTTTACTGTCTGCAACAAGTTGTCTTTTAGCAAACAGTTCAGTTCAGTTCAGTCACTCAGTTGTGTCTGACTCTTTGTGACCCCATGGACTATAGCACACCAGGCTTCACTGTCCATTAGCAACTCCCGGACCTTACTCATTGATGTCCATTGAGTCAGAGATGCTATCCAACCATCTCATCCTCTGTTGTCCCCTTCTCCTCACACTTTCAATCTTTCCCAGCATCAGGGTCTTTTCAAATGAGTCAGTTCTTTGCATCAATTGGCCAAAGTTTTGGAGTTTCAGCTTCAGCATCAGTCCTTCCAATGAACATCCAGGACTGTTCTCCTTTAGGATGGACTGGTTGGACCTCCTTGCAGTCCAAGGGACTCTCAAGAGTCTTCTCCAACACCACAGTTCAAAAGTATCAATTCTTTGGTGCTCAGCTTTCTTCACAGTCCAACTTTCACATCCATACATACCACAGGAAAAACCATAGCCTTGACTAGATGGACCTTTGTTGACAAAGTAATGTCTCTGCTTTTTAATATGATGTCTACCTTGATCATAACTTTTCTTCCAAGGAGCAAGTGCCTTTTAATTTCATGCCTGAGGTCACCATCCACGGTGATTTTGGAGCCCAAGAAAGTAAAGTCTGTCATTGTTTCCACTGTTTCTCCATCTATTTGGCACGAAGTGATGGGACCAGATGCCATGATCTTAGTTTTTTTAATGCGGAGTTTTAAGCAAGCTTTTTCACTCTCCTCTTTCACCTTTATCAAGGCTGTTTAGTTCCTCTTCGCTTTCTGCCATAAGCGTGGTATTATCTGCATATCTGAGGTTATTGATAGTTCGCCTGGAAATCTTGATTCCAGCTTCTACTTCATCCAGTCTGATATTTCTAATTGCTAATTAAGTCTAATTTCTAATTGCCAATTTAATTCAATTGCTAATAGTATTGGTCAATAAGAAAATGCATAAGACCACTAAAAATTTGGATTTTGAGTGTATTAAATTAGAGTCACACCACTTGTTAAGTATCTCTGACGTGCCTGTTCATAGCAGAAGGTACAGAAATAGGAAATGGAGTCCAGGTAAGAAACAATGATTACCAACATAACTTCCATTACTGATGAATAGAAGATACGATTAGTTGTGCTTTAGATTAATTCATGTTTTGTCTCCTCTTATATTCTCACAAATTTCTTACTAACTTATATGTTAGTTATTAACGTTTTAAGTTTTAGATGGGCATTGTGTTAGTCTCTGGGGCTAACGTAACAAAGTATCACAAACTGGGTGAAAGAAAACTACATAAACTTATTGTCTCAGTTTTGGAGGCTGGATTCTGAACTCAGTATACTGGCAGAGCCACACTCCCTTCAAAGCCTCCAGGAGAGAATCCTTCCTAGCATCTTCCACTTTCTGATATCCCCAGGGGATCCATGGCTTATGGCAACATAACTCCAGCTGGCCTCCCTCTTGTAAGGACAAATCAAAATTAAAAAGTCAGAGGTTTAATTTTCCCTGTTGAAAATAAGGGAGAAATTCTTTTCCCCCTCCTTTTCCTTCAGCATCTACTGTAGAAAACTTAAAATCTTAAGTGCTTTCCCCTCTTTGAAATTTAAATAGATCATTTTGAAAACTAGACAAGTCTTTTGTCAGGTTTCTGATGCAGGAATGTCTTTCTCAAAGAAACAGAAGCCATCTCTTTGAAATGTAAGCATCAAAGAAGTTTGCTCTTCCTCTGGAATAAGCCAATTAGCTGACAGAATGTTGCCTTAATTACCAGGTAAATTTAGCATGAACTACATGTGACAAATGGTACTGTCAATCCTCTTACTTGAGGACTAGCTATAGTTTATCTTAACATGAGTTGTATCTGCTTGCCTAAATAAAAGTGAAATTTATTTCTATCTTTGAATTCTCTTAGTGGAAATTTGCCTTGCACATTACATTTTGGTATAATGCCCATTCAGTACTATTCCTGTATAATGCTCATTCACTAACAAAAAATGTCCAACAATTTACCTTCTACCTTTTATAGAGAGGATTTCCAGGTTGGTAGGAGATCTTATTTTTAATCATATTTCCTTAGGAGTTTTCACAGGACCGTCTTCCTCTGTTATCTGTATCTTCTTATGGCATTCTCTGTGTGTGTCCAAATTTCCCTCTTATAAGGCAATGAGTCATTTAAAATTAGGGATCCAATGGCCACATTTTAACTTTATTATATATCTACAGACTTTACTTCTAAATGAAGTCACATTCACACATCCTAGGCCTTCAGACTTCAATATATTTTAGAGAGAGAGGGGAACACGGTTTAAGCCATAATCAGAATATACCTGGGTTAACATCATTGCATAATGGTATAGCAGCTGTGTTTCTGGTATTTGGAGAAAAATCTTTTCATCTGGACAAAGCACAGGGTTGGATAATATGAGAGAAATGGGTAAGTGTTCTGAGTATTCTTTTCTTTCTCTAGATCCATTCTCAGCTCTTCTCTGTGCCCTTGATGCTGAGTTCCATATATGGCATTATCTGGGAATCACATGATTTCTGTCTTCCAGTGAGGTTCAAACAACAGGAGTTACAGTGTTGAGAAATTGGATTAGTTATTACTGTTCTTCCTGCATGTCAGTGCTTCAGTTTTATTACTAAAGCTTACAAATGCTGTCTAGTGGTCATCTTCTACAGGTACATACATTTCTTGCTTAATTCTAATAGTCTCTCGGCATATCTCTTCATTCCAGAGTGATAAAATGTCTCCAAATAGGGGAGCATAATACTTACTTGAATGAGCTTGTAAAGTGTTACAAGGGATTTTTGATGGGAAGTTATACCTAGCACAGTGGGCTGCACACTTTCCAACGTGGATGAAAAAAAAAAAAAAAAAACTGTGCAGGCCAATTAAGCGATTGGCTCCTAATCTTTCCCCACTCATGTAAGCAATAATGCTTTGTAAGCATTACAAAAACAGGTGCTATAGACATGTTCTAAACCATGCATGACAGTCCGATTTCTATTGTAAATTACACATTAGGGTTTCTATTTAAATGAGATAATTCCACCCATATTTACTTATTTGCAGTTTTCATGCTTCATGGTCATACAACTGCATTAGCAATTTCAAATGGTTTATAAACAGATTCTTCCCTAGAAGACAAGTGATATCTTAATCTCTTTACTTTGCTCTAGGAAAAAACCTTCCTACATTTCTTAGACAACTCCTTCTTTTTCATTTCTTCCCTTAATTTAAAAATAGTATAAAACACTTTTTATTATAAAATTCTTTTGTATGACTACTGATCTTGTCATTCTCACATTCACCAAACAAATGATTAATAAAAAAAAAAGCAAAAATATGTTTAACAATTTCTCTTTCCCTATGTTCTCTTATTTAGCATTGCCTTCCCATCAAGTTGCTTGATGTATCTTTTATTCTACTTCTTACAGAGAATATTAATGCCAAAAAAGTATCAATCAACTATAATTTTAAGCTTTTTCTCTACCACTTACTGAATTTTTAATTAAAAGTTTATTGTTTTGTTTTGCAGACGATGCTTGAATAACTGAAAATATATGTGCAACTTTTTGATTCACTTCATCTAATTCAAAGTAATAAATTTTAATTTGCATATAAAATTCTTTGATAATAAGACTTTCTTCTATCCATGTTACTTTCCCCATAAGTGCTATAAGATCTTACAGTGATATTTTCATTAATTATGAAGTAATATAAGAATTTTTTATATATTCAAGTCTTTCAAAGAGAGAACCTGAAAATGAATGAGTTGTCTATTTGAGAAAAATAAATAAGAAAGGATTTTTGTTAATATTTTATGAAAAATATAACTCATGATTTCAATGCTTTACTGAACCACATTTTATATAACAAATGAATATGAGGAATGGTGAGTTGTGAATGTCTCTGAGCACAATCATTCAAAAAAGACAATATTTGACCCAGTCTCACAAGAAAATTGATTTATAACTTAATATCATTAGGGAAATTAAAAAAAAAAAAAACTATTGCTAAAATGTGAGAAGTATTCAGGTATTACACAACAGCTAAGATTTTAAAATAATACTGACCTTTATACCTAGTCTAGAAAGGTGACTGCATCTTCAGAGAATTTCTTTGTGTTCCAAACACTCATCCAAGAATATGAATTGTTTCTAAAGTATGCTTTTCACAAAATAAACAATAATCCTGTATCAAAATTCAGTCTTCGAAGGCTTTTTTTTTTTTTAGTATTTCTAAGACACAGAATATGGGTATATTTGATTGGGTTTCCCTGGTGGTTCACTGGTGAAGAATACATCTGCCACTGCAGGAGATACAGATTCTATCCCTAGGTCAGGATGGTCCCCTGGAGAAGGAAATGGCAAACCACTCTAGTATTCTTGCCTGGGAAATCCCATGGACAGAGGACCCTGGTGGACAACAGTCAGTGGGGTCAGAAAAGAGTCAGAAACAACTTAGCAATTAAATAGCAACAACAACATTTCAATTGAGACATACACCACCTATGGGTTTTTGCTTATCTATTAATAGCATCTTTGTTAACATGATATTTGTTGGCAAAATCATTCTATCTTTAAACTCAAATTTGCATACTTTGTTACAGAGGAGCTGGTTGTCATGCTTCAGTTCAGTTCATTTGCTCAGTTGTGTCCGACTCTTTGCAACCCCATGAATTTCAGCATACCAGGCTTCCCTGTCCATCACCAACTCCCAGAGTTCACTCAAACTCATGTCCATCGAGTTGGTGATGCCATCCAGCCATCTCATCCTCTGTCGTCCCTCCCTTCCCAGTCCCCCAATCCCTCCCAGCATCACAGTCTTTTCCAATGAGTCAACTCTTCCCATGAGGTGGCCAAAGTACTGGAGTTTCAGCTTTAGCATCATTCCTTCCAAAGAATTCCCAGGACTGATCTTTAGAATGGACTGGTTGGATCTCCTTGTAGTCCAAGGGACTCTCAAGAGTCTTCTCCAGCACCACAGTTCAAAGGCATCAATTCTTTGGTGCTCAACTTTCTTCACAGTCCAACTCTCACATCCATACATGACCACTGGAAAAACCATAGCCTTGACTAGACGGACCTTTGTTGGCAAAGTAATGTCTCTGCTTTTGAATATGTTATCTAGGTTGGTCATAACTTTCCTTCCAAGGAGTAAGCGTCTTTTAATTTCATGGCTGCAATCACAATCTGCAGTGATTTTGGAGCCCCAAAAATAAAAGTCTGACACTGTTTCCACTGTGTCCCCATCTATTTCCCATGAAGTGATGGGACTGGATGCCATGATCTTCATTTTCTGATTGTTGAGCTTTAAGCCAACTTTTTCACTCGCCTCTTTCACCTTCATCAAGAGGCTCTTTAGTTCCTCTTCACTTTCTGCCATAAGGGTGGTATCATCTGCATATTTGAGGTTATTGATATTTCTCCCAGCAATCTTGATTCCAGCTTGTGCTTCTTCCAGCCCAGCATTTCTCAGGATGTACTCTGCATATAAGTTAAATAAGCAGGGTGACAATATACAGCCCTGATGTACTCCTTTTCCTACTTGGAACTAGTCTGTTGTTCCATGTCCAGTTCTAACTGTTGCTTCCTGACCTGCATACAAATTTCTTAAGAGGCAGATCAGATGGTCTGGTATTCCCATCTCTTTCAGAATTTTCCACAGTTTATTGTGATCCACACTGTCAAAGGCTTTGGCATAGTCAATGCCAAGAGGAGCAATCCCATATCTAAGGAGCGGTGGCTGCACTGGTGCAGGAGGACGGAGAGGAGCTACTCCATGTTCAAGGTGAGGAGGGGTGGCTGTGAGGAGATACGGCTCATCCAAGGTAAGAGAAACTCAAGTAAGATGGTAGGTGTTGTGAAAGGCATCAGAGGGCAGACACACAAACCATAATCATAGAAAACTAGTCAGTCTAATTACACGGACCAAGGCCTTGTCTAACTCAGTGAAACTAAGCCGTGCCGTGTGGGGCCACCCAAGACGGGCGGGTCATGGTGGAGAGGTTTGACAGAATGTGGTACACTGAAGAAGGGAATGCCAACCATTTAAGTATTCTTGCCTTGAGAACCCCATGAACAGTATGAAAAGGCAAAATGATAGGATACTGAAAGATGAACTCCCAGGTCGGTAGGTGCCCAATATGCTACTGGAGATCAGTGGGGAAATAACTTCAGAAAGAATGAAGGGATGGAACCAAAGCAAAAACAATACCCAGTTGTGGATGTGACTGGTGATAGAAGCAAGGTCTGATGCTACAAAGAGCAGTATTGCATAGGAACCTGAAATGTTAGGTCCATGAATCAAGGCAAATTGGAATTAGTCAAACAGGCAGTGGCAAGAGTGAAGTTCTACATTCTAGCAATCAGCAAACTAAAATGGAATGGAATGGGTGAATTTAACTCAGAGGACCATTATATCTACTACTGTGGGCAGGAATCCCTTAGAAGAAATGGAATAGCCATCATGGTCAACAAAAGAGTCTGAAATGAAGTACTTGGATGTAATCTCGAAAACGACAGAATGATCTCTGTTTGTCTCCAAGCCAAACCATTCAATATCACAGTAATCCAAGTCTATGCCCCAAGCAGTAATGCTGAAGAAGCTGGAGTTGAACGGTTCTATGAAGACCTACAAGACCTTTTAGAACTAACACCCGAAAAAGATGTCCTTTTAATTATAGGAGACTGGAATGTAAAAGTAGGAAGTCAAGAAACACCTGGAGTAACAGGCAAATTTGGCCTTGGAGTACAGAATGAAGCAGGGCAAAGGCTAATAGAGTTTTGCCAAGAGAACACACTGGTCATAGCAAACACCCTCTTCCAACAACACAAGAGAAGATTCTACACATGGACATCACCAGACAGTCAACACTGAAATCAGATTGAGTATGTTCTTTGCAGCCAAAATGGAGAACTCTATAGAGTCAGCAAAAACAAGACCAGGAGCTGACTGTGGCTCAGATCATGAACTCCTTATTGTCATACTTAGGGTATCTTTATTGAGTTGGGCATGGAAAGAAGGCTAATTTGCCAGGATTCCAAATTATTTAGGAGTTTTTACTGGGATTTGGAGACAGACATCACTGGGGATAGCATTCTCCTTTGAACACTATACCACTACTTGGAAATTATCTAGAAATGTCACAGTGAGCTCATACAAACATAACCATTGCTCAATTTCCTTTTCAGCTGGGGAAGCCTACAAACATAATCAGCATACATAATACTTGGTCTAGATACTCAAAATTTGTTTTTGAAAGTTTGGGGAATATTTCAATTTTGTGTGACTCTAATTTTTTTTTTTTTTTTTTTTTAAGAGCTAGTCTTTGATTACTTAGTGAATTTCATCAGTTGCCCTGGACCTGTCCTTTGGATATGTGCTGCAGAACAAACACATTAAGATTGTGTGCTTTTTCTAGACAGATCTGAGAATAAAATTTTATAGTATCACTGAAATTCCATTGAATGGGTTGGGAAAACTGTATGAAAGCCAGTGAGAGAAGGTAAGAATCTTACTTGTTGCTACTGTATCATAATAGGCCCTTGTTTTAATGCAAAGTACTGATTGATTTGATTTGGGTTATCAATTCAATGATACAAATTTCCATTTCTATCAAAACACTCCTTGATGATGCCATACTTGTAAATCGATCAATTGTTAACTGACCTAAGGAATTTTGGTATTCACAATTTTCATTTTCTTATATTAATATTCATAATTTCTAAAAACAGTTTGGAAGTTAAAGCTATATATATTCTCTTTCACAAGTTCACTAACGTGTCATTTATAAAAATGTAAGCAAGTCTTATATGGAATTCATCCACGCAAGCATAGAAGTGTCATAAAAACTTTGTCTTTGAATATTCATGAACTTCCCTTTCTCATTATTTTAAGTACTTTAACAAGAACTTTTTAAAATTTCACTTCTAGAAATACATAGCAATATATTGAAAACTGGATCAGTGAACTTTCTATTCTGACCAGATGAGAGAGAATTATTTAATGTGGCAGATGTAAGGATCCACTGGAGTCCCATTGGAATTCTATTTCAATGCTATACAATAGAATGCTCTGTGATAATATTATTCCATATATGTGCTATAAAATGTTAGCAACTTAGTTACTTTAAATGACAGAAATTAATTTCATTTAATTTTAATTAATTTAAATATAAACAGCTACATGTTTAGTCCATTTCTGAACTAAGAGCTCTAAGCTAAAGCCATATGAGCACTGGTTTATTAAATTCTTATAGCTTACACATGGAGACATAGAGGTATATTTATAATCTTTTTAATCAACAACAAACTTTAAATGTTACTCATTTCACAAGTGAAATCTTATTTTTATCATTCTTCATTGTTAATTTCTGATAAAAATGCCAATTGTGGAGTGTGGATTAGGGAGATTAGTTTCAGAACTGCTAACCACCTACTCAAGAAATCAAACTCTTGATAAAAGTAACTACTCTTAGGTTGTAGATTATTGTACATTTATTTCCCCCACATATATACATCATGATGTTTATGTTGAAATATCTTAAGTACTTAGAGAATAAAAAGCTACTTATCTTCATTTCTCAAACAATAAAATAGTAATAACACTAATTATTTTAAAATATAGTATTGCTTTTTGACTTGAATCTGAAACTCCAAGAGAGAAACTGATGCTGAAATATCCTTTGTAGTTGTAAACAACAACAAAAATGACCATATTATATGAAAAATTAGAACAAAATTTCAGATATTGCAAATCAACTGTCCTCTCCAAAGAAGAAAACACAAAACACAAGCCCCAATACCAAAACCACTATTCAAAAGCCTTAAGGCTTTTTGAAGCCTCACACGGGGATGTTAAGCCCAGCAACATTGCCGTAATTACAATTCAGTTCTGCTGAAGTTACTGGAATTTGTAAAGCCGGACACCTGAAAGAAAGAGGCTGTGCAAAGAAAGAGCTCCAGGTATCTGCACAAGGACACTGAAACCAAGTCCCCTTAAAATTGAGTTCCTTTGCTAAGTTTGCAATTAACCTCTCTTTCTAAAATGTTATTCCTTCTCTTGTCCTACCACTGTTCCCTCAGGATTGAAGACTATCAAAGAAAAGGGCAGATTGAAACCCAATAGGTCTATGCAGGGACCTCCCTTGTACAAAAGACACTATGTGTCCTCCATTTCTTGTTTGTAAAAACAAAAACAAACCAAAAAATGCTTTGATCTCCTATTATTTTCCCTAAATTCCTAAATACTTATTCAAGCAGTTACTTACTAGGGAAGTGAGAGAATTCAGAAACAAAGGGAAAGCAGTCTAGAAACAAGAATTCAGTTATAAAACAGAATCCTAGTTGCTTTTCAAAGAAATACATACAAATCTGAGCGGTTTTGTGGAAACTAAAGACCCTGCCCAAATGGAAGATGATGACTGCATGTTGACCAGTAGAATGTACACCCTAAAGTGGTTGAAATCAGGATGTTGATGCTTGAGATTTAGAAACACCACCTTCACCATGAACCAATCAGAAGAAATTCATGTACCCTGTAAAGCCCTCAACTCAAACGTTTAAAAACCCTTCCCTGAAACCCATTTTAGTCTTTTGAGCATGAGCTACCCATACTCCTTCTTAACCCCTGAATAAGCATTGTACTTTCCTTCCCTACAACCTCAAGTCAGTAAATGGGCTTTGCCATGGAATAGGTGAGGGAACCCAAGGTTGTACAGTATGAGAGATAAGAGTTTTATCCAGCTAGTAAGAAGAGAAATTACTATAATCCCTAGTATAAAATTGAGACCTTAGAAACATCACATTTCAAGAGTCCTGCTTTAGACTAGCCCTAATGAAAGCTTTTTGAAAGCCTTAAAATACTTACACTGATTCACAGGTAACTTAACTGCCTTCTAGTGTAAATTCAACATTCTGGAAAAAGGGGAGCACATGATACTGATTTTCAAAAACGTAGAGTCCTCGATGTTCAGTATACAATTGTAGGGGAGCAGAATTTCCCACTCTAAAATATGTCTCTTTGGTGTGTTAATTATTCCAAGTTGGTAATTTTCTGAGAAACAGCAGACATGGGAAAGGCTCTAAAAATCAAGTACTATTTACCCTTTTGTAAGAAACATTTACATTGTAAGGTAAATCTCCATATATAAGGGCATCTCCCTCTCCAAACCTGGAAGAAGAGGGTGACCATATCTGAAGAAACTCATATCAATGGAGGAAGCAATAACTTTTCTTTTAAAAAATATATTTTATATTGGAGTATAGTTGATAAACAATGATGTGTTAGTTATATATGTACAGAAAAATGATTTAATTATACCCATAAGTATATACTATTTTTCAAATGCTTTTCTCATTTAGGTTATTGCAGATTATTGAGCTAAGTTCCCTCTGCTTGATAATTTATTTTAAATACAGTACTGTGTACATCTCAAACTCCCAAACTATCCCTCCCCACCTCACCCTTTCCCCTGGTAATCATAATTTTCTTCCATAAGACTATGTTTGAGTTTTGTAAACAAAGTTGTTTGTATCATTTTCTTTAGACACAACATATGAGTGATATCACATGATATTTGTCTTTTTCTGTCTGACTTACTTCACTCAGTATGATAATCTCTAGGCCCATCCCCGTTGATACAAATAGCATTACTTTATCCTTTTTAATAACTGAGTAATATTCCATTGTATGTACATATCACATCTTTATCATTCAACTTTTGATGGACATTTAGGTTGCTTCCATGTCTTGCCTATTGTAAACAGTGCTGCAATTAATGTTGGGGTGCATGTATCCTTTTGAGTCAAACTTACATAAGTATCACAATCACCTTTGCTTAATGAGCTTTTCCTGGGAAGCTTCCTAAAACTGACTCTCAACATCCTCTTTAGCCTTTAGTTGATGGCTTTGGCCATTTTATCAAGTTACCCAATTTTCTGGGTCTCTCCCGAGTACACACAATTAAAATTTGTTTTATTTTCCCTGTTAATTTGTCTCAAGACAATTTAATTCTTAGGCCAGCCATAAGAACATAGAAGGGTAGAGGAAAATTTCTTTCTCCCCAACACAATAATAAATTATTAGATAAATGAGATGTAGGAAAAAAAAAAAGAAAAGAAAAGAACAGCCAACATCAGAAAATAAGAAACAGCTTCAAAATAGCCAAGAAGTTAGAATTAGCAGACAAATATTTTAAAAGATTTTCAGTTCAGTTCAGTTCAGTTCAACCACTCAGTCGTGTCTGACTCTTTGCAACCCCATGAATTGCAGCATGCCAGGCCTCCCTGTCCATCACTAACTCCCAGAGTTCATTCAAACTCACATCCATCGAGTCAGTGATGCCATCCAGCCATCTCATCCTCTGTCATCCCCTTCTCCTCTTGCCCTCAATCCCTCCCAGCTTCAGAGTCTTTTCCAATGAGTCAACTCTTTGCATGAGGTGGCCAAAGTACTGGAGTTTCAGTTTTAGCATCATTCCTTCCAAAGAAATCCCAGGGCTGATCTCCTTCAGAATGGACTGGTTGGATCAGGACTATACAAATGAATGAGAGGGTCATAATTGGTAGTTGTGTGTGAATCTGATTTTACCTATATTTACATTAGCTCAATGATGCTAAAAGAAGTGAATTTTAAACAACAGGATGTATATAGGCTAGATTAAAAAGATAGGAAATATGTGAAATGCAAATATTTATGAAAATAAACTGTGAATCAAAACAGTGTGGTACTGGCACAAAGCTAGACATATAAACCAACAAGCAGGAAGGAGAGATAGAGAGATGATATTTTGCTAGCTAGCTAGCTAAAAATAATTTTCTACAAGGATGCCAGGACAATTCAGTGGGAAAAGGGCAGTCTTTTCAAAACCCACTGTTGGGAAAACTAAATATGCATAAGATATAAAGAAATAAAAAAAAAATAAATTTGTCCCTTACATTACACCTGATACAAAAATTAACTCTAAATGAATTAAAGACCTAAATGTAACAGGTAACACTATAAAGCTCTTGGAAGGAAACAGAGCAAAACTTCACAACACTGAACTTGGTGATGATTTAGTGGAGATGGCAACAAAAGCACAAGTAGGAAAAAAATTAGATAAATTGGATTTCATCAAACTTAACAATTTTTGTGCCTGAAAGTACACTATCAACTGAGTGAAAAAGCAAACCATATAGTGAGAACAAATACTTGTGAATTGTATTTTCTGATAATGATCGATATTCACAATATATGAAGAACTAATACAGCTCAAAAATTGAAAACGAGAAAAGATCCAATTCAAAATGGGCAAAGGACTTGAAAAGAGTCTCTTAAAAAGTATCAGATCAGATCAGATCAGTCACTCAGTCGTGTCCAACTCTTTGCGACCCCATGAATCGCAGCACGCCAGGCCTCCCTGTCCATCACCAACTCCTGGAGGTCACTCAGACTCACATCCATCGAGTCAGTGATGCCATCCAGCCATCTCATCCTCTGTCGTCCCTTCTCCTCTTGCCCTCAATCCCTCCCAGCATCAGAGTCTTCTCCAATGAGTCAACTCTTCACATCAGGTGGCCAAAGTACTAGAATTTCAGCTTTAGCATCACTCCTTCCAAAGAAATCCCAGGGCTGATCTCCTTTAGAATGGACTGGTTGGATCTCCTTGCAGTCCAAGGGACTCTCAAGAGTCTTTTCCAACACCACAGTTCAAAAGCATCAATTCTTTGACGCTCAGCCTTCTTCACAGTCCAGCTCTCACATCCATACATGACCACAGGAAAAACCATAGCCTTGACTAGGTGAACCTTAAAAGGTATACAAGTGGCTAATAAGAACATGGAAAAAAATGGTTAACATCACTAATCATTAGAGCAATGTAAATTTCAACTACAATGAGAGGCTTCCTAATGGCTCAATGGTGAAGAGTCACCTGCCAATGTAGGAGAGGAGGGTTCAATCCCTGATTGGAGAAGGTTCTTCTTGCCAGGATGCAGAATAGGGAGGAAGTTATTGTTTAAAGAGTACAAAGTTCGGGAAGATGATCAGTTCTGGAGATGAATAGTGGTAATGTTGCACAGCAACTTGAATGTGCTAATGCTATTGAACCATACACTTCAAAATTGTTAAGATGTTAAATTTTATGCTTATTTTACCACAATAAAAAATGGAGTAAGTATATTAGTATCAGAAAAACTCTCAAGTTAAAGCATGTTACCAAAGAAAAAGAGGTAAATTTCATAACAAAAGTATCAGTTTATCAGCAAGGCATACATACTTATCCTAAATGTACAGACATCAAATGAGAGCTGTTCGAAATAATTCAAGTAAAATCTCCCAGAAGTAAAAGGAACAATAAATAAACCTACAATTGTATTTGAGCAGGTGGCTTCGATGGCTGTGACGGTGCACAAGCGCTGCCAAGAGGAGCTACTCCACATCCGAGGTCAGGGGCAGCAGCCGGGAAGAGCTACCCCACGTCCAAGGAGCAGTGGCTGCGTGGGCGCAGGAGGGCCTAGAGGAGCTATTCCACATTCAAGTTCGGGGGGGGGGGGGTGGTGGTGAGGAGATACCCCTCGTCCAAGCTGATCAGCATCCAGTGAGCAGAGCGGAGGGGTGCGGACCACAGGGGCAGAAGCCGGGAGGACACCATGCCCGAAGGACAGCAACCAAGAGGAGTTACCCCACGTCCGATGTCAGGGGCAGCGACGGAGACTACCAAACTGCGATGGCTCAGGAACTGCAGAGAGGAGTTACCCGCGACTGAGGTCAGGGGGGCCAGCCAAGAGGAGGTACACAGCGTCTGTGGTCAGGGGCGGCGACTAGAGGAGTTACCCTGCCTCCGAGGGGGGCGGCGGCCCGGAGGAGATACCCCATGCCCCAAGCCCGAGGCCAGGGGCTGCAGCTGGGAGGAGCAACCCACGCCCAAGGCCAGGGGCGGTGGCTGGGAGGACCAACTCCACATCCAAGGAGCCGTGGCTGCGCAGGCGCAGGAGGGCCTAGAGGAGCTATCCCATGTTGAAGGTCAGGAAGGGCAGCAGTGAGGAGATACCCCTCCTCCAAGGTAAGGAGCAATGGCTGGGCTTTGCTGGGGCAGCCGTGAAGAGATACCCCACGCACAAGGTAAGAGAAACCCAAGTGAGACGGTAGGTGTTGCAAGAGGGCATCAGAGGGCAAACACACTGAAACCATACTCACAGAAAACTAGTAAATCTAATCACACAAGGACCACAGTCTTGTCTAACTCAATGAAACTAAGCCATGCCTGTGGGGCAACCCAAGATGGGTGGTCATGGGGAGAGATCTGACGAGATGTGGTACACTGGAGAAGGGAATGGCAAACCACTTCAGTATTCTTGCCTTGAGAACCCCATGAACAGTATGAAAAGGCAAAATGATAGGATACTGAAAGAGGAACTCCCCAGATCAGTAGGGGCCCAATATGCTACTGGAGATCAATGGAGAAATAACTCCAGAAATAATGAAGGGATGAAGTCAAAGCAAAAACAATACCCAGCTGTGGATGTAACTGGTGATAGAAGCAAGGTCCGCTGCTGTAAAGAGCAATATTGCGTAGGAACCTGGAATGTCAGGTCCATCAGATCAGATCAGATCAGTCACTCAGTTGTGTCCGAATCTTTGCGACCCCATGAATCGCAGCACGCCAGGCCTCCCTGTCCATCACCAACTCCCGGAGGTCACTGAGATTCACATCCATCGAGTCAGTGATGCCATCCAGCCATCTCATTCTCTGTCGTCCCCTTCTCCTCTTGCCCTCAATCCCTCCCAGCATCAGAGTCTTCTCCAATGAGTCAACTCTTGGCATGAGGTAGCTAAAGTACTGGAGTTTCAGCTACAGCATCATTCCTTCCAAAGAAATCCCAGGGCTGATCTCCTTCAGAATGGACTGGTTGGATCTCCTTGCACTCCAAGGGACTCTCAAGAGTCGTCTCCAACACCACAGTTCAAGACCATCAATTCTTCAGGACTCAGCCTTCTTCACAGTCCAGCTCTCACACCCATACATGACCACAGGAAAAATCATAGCCCTGACTGGGCGAAACTTTGTTGGCAAAGTAATGTCTCTGCTTTTGAATATGTGGTCTAGGTTGGTCATAACTTTCCTTCCAAGGAGGAGGTGTCTTTTAATTTCATGGCTCCACTCACCATCTGCAGTGATTTTGGAGCCCAGAAAAATAAAGTCTGACACTCTTTTCACTGTGTCCCCATCTATTTCCCATGAAGTGATGGAACCAGATGCCATGATCTTCATTTTCTGAATGTTGAGTTTTCAGCCAACTTTTCCATTCGCCACTTTTACTTTCGTCAAGAGGCTTTTTAGTTCCTCTTCACTTTCTGCCATAAGGGTGGTGTC
Organism: Tragelaphus eurycerus; assembly: GCA_935064755.1. Taxonomy (NCBI): domain Eukaryota; kingdom Metazoa; phylum Chordata; class Mammalia; order Artiodactyla; family Bovidae; genus Tragelaphus; species Tragelaphus eurycerus. Next base: position 48,177 of record CAKXYN010000457.1, on the reverse strand, counting down.
ATCTGCATATCTGAGGTTATTGACATTTCTCAGGTCCATGAATCAAGGCAAATTAGAAGTGATCAAATAAGAGATGGCAAGAGTGAATGTCAACATTCTAGGTATCAGCAAACTCAAATGGACTGGAATGGGTGAATTTAACTCAGATGACCATTATATCTACTACTATGGGCAGGAATCCCTCAGAAGAAATGGAGTGGCCATCATGGTCAACAAAAGAGTCCGAAATGCAGTAGTTGGATGCAGTCTCAAAAATGACAGAATGATCTTTGTTCGTTTCCAAGGCAAACCATTCAATATCACAGTAATCCAAGTCTGTGCTCCAACCAGTAATGCTGAAGAAGCTGAAATTGAATGGTTCTATGAAGACCTACAAGATCTTTTAGAACTAACACCCAAAAAAGATGTCCTTTTCATTATAGGGGACTGGAATGCAAAAGCAGGAAGTCAAGAAACATCCAGAGTAACAGGCAAATTTGGCCTTGGAAACGAAATGAAGCAGGGCAAAGACTAATAGAGTTTTGCCAAGAAAATGCACTAGTCATAACAAACACACTCTTCCAACAACACAAAAGAAGACTCTATACATGAACATCACCAGATGGTCAACACCGAAATCAGATTGATTATATTCTTTGCAGCCAAAGATGCAGAAGCTCTATACAGTTAGCAAAAACAAGACCAGGAGCTGACTGTGGCTCAGACCATGAACTCCTTATTGCCAAATTCAGACTGAAATTGAAGAAAGTAGGGAAAACCACTAGACCATTCAGGTATGACCTAAATCAAATCCCTTATGATTATACAGTGGAAGTGAGAAATAGATTTAAGGGCCTAGATCTGATAGATAGAGTGCCTGATGAACTATGGATTGAAGTTCGTGACATTGTACAGGAGACAGGGATCAAGACCATCCCCATGGAAAAGAAATGCAAAAAAGCAAAATGGCTGTCTGGGGAGGCCTTACAAATACCTGTGAAAAGAAGAAAAGTGAAAAGCAAAGGAGAAAAGGAAAGATATAAACATCTGAATGCAGAGTTCCAAAAATAGCAAAAAGAGATAAGAAAGCCTTCTTCAGCTATGAATGCAAAGAAATAGAGGAAAACAACAGAATGGGAAAGACTAGGGATCTCTACAGGAAAATCAGAGATACCAAAGGAACATTTCATGCAAAGATGGGCTCGATAAAGGACAGAAATGATATGGGCCTAACAGAAGCAGAAGATATTAAGAAGAGGTGGCAAGAATACACAGAAGAACTGTACAAAAAAGAGCTTTACGACCCAGATAATCACGATGGTGTGATCACTCACTGAGAGCCAGACATGCTGGAATATGAAGTCAATTGGTCTTAGAAAGCATCACTATGAACAAAGCTAGTGGAGGTGATGGAATTCCAGTGGAGCTATTCCAAATCCTGAAAGATGATGCTGTGAAAGTGCTGCACTCAATATGCCAGCAAATTTGTAAAACTCAGCAATGGCCACGGGACTGGAAAAGGTCAGTTTTCATTCCAATCCCAAAGAAAGGCAATGCCAAAGAATGCTCAAACTATCACACAATTGCACTCATCTCACACACCAGTAAAGTAATGCTCAAAATTCTCCAAGCCAGGCTTCAGCAATACATGAACTGTGAACTTCCTGATGTTCAAGCTGGTTTTAGAAAAGGCAGAGGAACCAGAGATCAAATTGCCAACATCCACTGGATCATGGAAAAAGCAAGCAAGAGAGTTCCAGAAAAACATCTATTTCTGCTTTCTTGAATATGCCGAAGACTTTGACTGTGTAGATCACAATAAACTGTGGAAATTCTGAAAGAGATAGGAATATCAGACCACCTGATCTGCCTCTTGAGATATTTGTATGCAGGTCAGGAAGCAACAGTTAGAACTGGACATGGAACAACAGACTGGTTCCAAGTAGGAAAAGGAGTACGTCAAGGCTGTATATTGTCACCCTGTTTATTTAACTTATATGCAGAGTACATCATGAGAAACGCTGGACTGGAAGAAACACAAGTTTGAATCAAGATTGCTGGGAGAAATATCAATAACCTCAGATATGCAGATGACTCCACCCTTATGGCAGAAAGTGAAGAGGAACTAAAATGCCTGTTGATGAAAGTGAAAGTGGAGAGTGAAAAAGTGGGCCTAAAGCTCAACATTCAGAAAACGAAGATCATGGCATCTGGTCCCATCACTTCTTGGGAAATAGAGGGGGACACAGTGAAAACAGTGTCAGACTTTTATTTTCCTGGGCTCCAAAATCACTGCAGATGGTGACTGCAGCCATGAAATTAAAAGACGCTTCCTCCTTGGAAGGAAAGTTATGACCAACCTAGATCACATATTCAAAAGCAGAGACATTACTTTGCCAACAAAGGTCTGTCTAGTCAAGGCTATGTTTTTTCCTGTGGTCATGTATGGCTGTGAGAGTTGGACTGTGAAGAAGGCTGAGCGCCGAAGAATTGATTGTCTTGAACTGTGGTGTTGGAGAAGACTCTTGAGAGTCCCTTGGAGTGCAAGGAGATCCAACCAGTCCATTCTGAAGGAGATCAGCCCTGGGATTTCTTTGGAAGTAATGATGCTAAAGCTGAAACCTCAGTACTTTGGCCACCTGATGTGAAGAGTTGACTCATTGGAAAAGACTGATGCTGGGAGGGATTGGGGGCAAGAGGAGAAGGGGACGCAGAGGATGAGATGGCTCGATGGCCTCACTGACTCGATGGACGTGAGTCTGGGTGAACTCCAGGAGCTGGTGTTGGACAGGGAGGCCTGGTGTGCTGTGATTCATGGGGTTGCAAAGAGTTGGACATGACTGAGCCACTGATCTGATCTGATCTCAGAAACAGATAAAACAAGGAAGTTCACCAACCATTTTCATGTATTTGCTATTTATACAACACTATACCCAAAAGCACTGGAATAAACACTTCTTCCAAGAACTCACTACCAATGAACAAGATAGACTACATTAGACCAATAGAGTCTCAATAAACCTAAAAGGATGAAAGAATATACAGTATATAATTGAATACATTGTAATTGCATAAGAAATAAAAAAGAAAATGATATACCAGAATTCCCTATTGGAAATGAAAATAATATATTAGAGAAAAAAATTCAAGGTAAAAATTAAGATTTTTTTTTACAGGATTTTTATAAGACAAAGCCTCAGAATTTGTGGGAGGTTTTTAAGGCAGGAATCGAAGGGAAATTTTTAATTCTACCTAATAATTCTAGAAAATGAAAAATAATTTAAATTCTGTGATCTTAGTTTCTATCTTCAGAAGCTATCAAAGAGGTGTAAATTAATCTCAAAAAAGTGGGGAAAGAAAACAATGATGGTAAGAGCATAAATTAATAAAATAGTAAAAAGAAAATAATACAGAAAATCAATGAAGCTGAAAAATATTTTCCAAAAGTATTAATAAAATTGATAAACCTCTAGCCACACTGATTACAAAAATGAGATAAAAACATATTTCCAATAGAGGAGTGTAAGGGAAAGGAAGTGAAAAAATGTCAGGAAGAATTAATGATTTTCAGGAAAGATAATATTTTACTTCAATCTGGAAATACAAGCAAAAAATGCCCCAAGATTTTCTTCTAGCTAAATAGAGCCACTTCAACTCTCTCAAAATGACATCATTGAAAGTATTAAATATCTTATAGCTTCCATAATTATATTTTTAGACCATACAAATTAATATGAACTAAATAACAAATGTGACTTTCACCTTTAAAAATTCAACCTTGTTCAAAAAAATCTTTCAAAACAACTTTTAAAATTGCCCTATCAGCAAGATACACTTTATATTAAAACATGTTGTAAGCATTTAATGGGGGGGGGGGGGGGGGGGGGGGAATAGTCATGCTGTTGTTATATGGAATTTATAGACCATTTATACCCATTTTTCACATAGATATAATCATCAGTAATTCTCTACATGCAGGCTTTTATTTAGATATCTCCTGCCATTTTGCCTGGAATGTTAAAATTTCAAAGTTAGACATCTTCCTTTATCTGGGATATTTGAGATTTTCAATTAAAAATTTGCTGGAAGCTTTAATGTAAATTAGAAAACCATCTTTTACTGTTCTGCATAAAGTACAGATTTCAACACTGTATCTCTACATCTAAAATCTTTACTATGTATCAATTTTCCATCCTAGGCAATTAAGATTTAATTTCCATATGCCAGGTTTTTGTATATTTAAAGAAACAGAATCTACATGTTTCCCCTTCATTTTGTTTTTGTTAATTTTAAAAAGAAAATTGTGATCATAAAATAATGAACAGTCACATATACACACAGACATACATACACACACCATATAAGATAATTTTCTTTATCATAAATATAGCTTAAGAATACTACAGGTTAGAGAGATATACTGCTGCTGCTGCTAAGTCACTCCAGTCATGTCTGACTCTGTGCGACCCCATAGACGGCAGCCCACTAGGCTCCCCCATCCCTGGGATTCTCCAGGCAAGAACACTGGAGTGGGTTGCCATTTCCTTCTCCAATGCATGAGGGTGAAAAGTGAAAGTGAAGTCGCTCAGTCGTGTCTGACTCTTAGCGACCCCATGAACTGCAGCCTACCAGGCTTCTCTGCCCATGGGATTTTCCAGGCAAGAGTACTGGAGTGGGGTGCCATTGCCTTCTCCTAGGGATATATTGAGAGTTTAGAATTATCTATACACTGCTATATTTAAAATAAAATACTTTTCCATTTAAAAAAATAGAATACTACAGGATAAATACTTATATTACTCCATCAATAAATTAGAAGTTCTACATTTAAAGTTAATTTTCTTATTTAAATAGCCTAATAATTTACACTTCATTAAAATAGTCCAAGATATACTTTGTAATAATGCAGATATAGAAATAATGTTTCATTATTTATGAATTTTCCAGTTTATTGTGATCCACACCATCAAAGGTTTTGGCCTAGTCAATAAAGCAAAAGTAGATGTTTTTCTGGAACTCTCTCGCTTTTTCAAGGAGATCAGTCCTGGGTGTTCTTTGGAAGGACTGATGCTAAAGCTGAAACTCCAGTATTTTGGCCACTTCATGAGAAGAGTTGACTCATTGGAAAAGATTCTGATGCTGGGAAGGATTGTGGGCAGGAGGAGAAGGGGACAACAGAGGATGAGATGGCTGGATGGCATCACTGACTTGATGGATGTGAGTCTGAGTGAATTCTGGGAGTTGGTGATGGACAGGGAGGCCTGGAGTGCTGCGATTCATGGGGTTGCAAAGAGTCAGATGCAACTGAGCAACTGAACTGAACCGAATTGATCTTGCTTTTTCAGTGATCCAGCAGATGTTGGCAATTTGATCTCTGGTTCCCCTGCCTTTTCTAAATTCAGCCTCAACATCTGTAAGTTGACGGTTCACATACTGTTGAAGCCTGGCTTAGAGAATTTTGAGCATTACTTTGCTAACATGTGAGATGAGTGCAATTGTGCGGTAGTTTGAGCATTCTTTGGCATTGCCTTTCTTTGGGATTAGAATCCCACTGACCTTTTCCAGTGTTGTGGCCACTGCTAAATTTTCCAGATTTGCTGGCATATTAAGTGCAGCACTTTTATGCATCATCTTTTAGGATTTGAAATAGCTCAACTGGAATTCCATCACATCCACTAGCTTTGTTCATAGTAATGCTTCCTAAGGTCCACTTGAATTTGCATTCCAGGATGTCTGGCTGTAGGTGAGTGATCACACAATCGTGGTTATCTGGATCATGAAGATCTTTTTTGTATAGTTCTTCTGTGTATTCTTGCCACCTTTTCTTAATATCTCCGGCTTCTATTAGGTCCATACCATTTCTGTCCTTTACTGTGCCCATCATTACACGAAATGTTCCCTTGGTATCTTTAATTTTCTTGAAGAGATCTCTAGTCTTTCCCATTCTATCGGTTTCCTCTATTTTTTTGCATTGATCACTGAGGAAGTCTTTCTTATCTCTCCTTGCTATTCTTTGGAACTCTGTGGAAAATTCTTAAATAGATGGGAATATCAGACCACCTGACCTGCCTCCTAAGAAATCTGTATGCAGGTCAAGAAGCAACAGTTAGAAATGGACATAAAACAACGACTGGTTCCAAATTGGAAAAGGAGTACGTCAAGGCTGTAAATTGTCACCCTGCTTATTTAACTTATATGCAGAGTACATCATGCAAAATGCCAGGCTGGATGAAACACAAGTTGGAATCAAGATTGCTGGAATCAATAACCTCAGATACGCAGATGATACCACCCTTATGGCAGAAAGCAAAGAACTAAAGAGCCTCTTGATGAAAGTGAAAGAGGAGAGTGAAAAAGTTGGCTTAAAACTCAACATTCAGAAAACTAAGATCATGGTATCTGGTCCTATAACTTCATGGCAAATGGATGGGGAAACAATGGAAAGAGTGACAGACTTTATTTTGGGGGCTCCAAAATCACTGCAGATGGTGACTGCAGCCATGAAATTAAAAGACGCTTGCTCCTTGGAAGAAAAGCTATGACCAACCTACATAGCATATTAAAAGGCAGAGACATTGCTGCTGCTGCTGCTGCTAAGTCACTTCAGTCGTGCCCGACTCTGTGTGACCCCATAGATGGCAGCCCACCAGGCTCCCCCGTCCCTGGGATTCTCCAGGCAAGAACACTGGAGTGAGTTGCCATTTCCTTCTCCAATGCATGAAAGTGAAAAGTGAAAGTGAAGTTGCTCAGTCATGTCCAACCCTCAGCGACCCCATGGACTTCAGCCTTCCAGGCTCCTCCGTCCATGGGATTTTCCAGGCAGGATTACTGCAGTGGGGTGCCATTGCCTTCTCCTGGCAGAGACATTACTTGCCTACAAAGGTCCATCTAGTCCAACCTATGGTTTTTCCAGCAGGTATGTATGAATGTGAGAGTTGGACTGTAAAGAAAGCTGAGTCCCAAAGAATTGATGCTTTTGAACTCTGGTGTTGGAGAAGACTCTTGAAAGTCCCTTGGACTGCAAGGAGATCCAGCCAGTCCATTCTAAAGGAAATAAGTCCTGAATATTCATTGGAAGGACTGATGCTGAAGCTGAAATTCCAATACTTTGCCCACCTGAAGCCAAGAACTCACTCATTGGAAAAGACACTGGTGCTGGGAGAGATTGAAGGCTGGAGGAGAAGGGGATGACAGAGGATGAGATGGTTGGATGGCATCACCGACTCGATGGACAGCAGTTTGAGTAAGCCCTGGGAGTTGTTGATGGACAGGGAGGCCTGGTGTGCTGCATGGACTATGGGGTTGCAAAAAGTCAGACACGACTGAGGGACTGAACTGAACTAAACTGAACTATCTATGAAAGAACCTTTAGCTAGTTTCCTTAGATAATTTGCTGATCATCTTCCTTTCTTCCTCCTATTGCAAAAAGGCATTTTATCACAGGCAGCTACTACTACTACTTAGGCAGGTACACTGACTGTTCAACAAAATATGCTTTTTGGTTTTCAGTTACACTTATTTAAATTAATAATATCTTTATTGTTTAATTTCAAATACCCATAACTTCAGTTAATTTGAATTAAAAAAAGAAAATTTTAAAAATCCAGCATTCAAAATGTAAAAGAAAAATATAACAATACTCATATGCTCATCTTTCAGCCTCAACATTTACCATTTTGTCAATCTTATGTCTTCTCTTTCCCAGTTTAATCCCTTTCCTCATTTACTGAGTATTTTTTTCCTCAATTACTGAACTATAAAGTAACAGTATAATTTTTTCCATAAGTGCTTTCAGATCAGGTCAGATCAGATCAGTCTCTCAGTCGTGTCCAACTCTTTGCGACCCCATGAACTGCAGCACACCAGGCTTCCCTGTCCATCACCAACTCCCGGAGATCACTCAGACTCACATCCATCGAGTCAGTGATGCCATCCAGCCATCTCATCCTTTGTTGTCCCCTTCTCCTCCTGCCCTCAATCCCTTCCAGCATCGAGTCTTCTCCAATGAGTCAACTCTTTGCATGAGGTGGCCAAAATACTGGAGTTTCAGCTTGAGCATCATCCTTCTAAAGAAATCCCAGAGCTGATCTCCTTCAGAATGGACTGGTTGGATCTCCTTGCAGTCCAAGGGACTCTCAAGAGTCTTCTCCAACACCACAGTTCAAAAGCATCAATTCTTCGGTGCTTAGCCTTCTTCACAGTCCAGCTCTCACATCCATACATGACCACAGGAAAGACCATAGCCTTGACTAGGCGAACCGTTGTCGGCAAAGTAATGTCTCTGCTTTTGAATATGCTATTTAGGTTGGTCATAACTTTCCTTCCAAGGAGTAAGCGTCTTTTAATTTCATGGCTGCAGTCACCATCTGCAGTGATTTTGGAGCCCAGAAAAACAAAGTCTGACACTGTTTCCACTGTTTCTCCATCTATTTCCCATAAAGTGATGGGACCAGATGCCATGATCTTTGTTTTCTGAATGTTGAGCTTTAAGCCAACCTTTTCACTCTCCACTTTCACTTTCATCAAGAGGCATTTTAGTTCCTCTTCACTTTCTGCCATAAGGGTGGTGTCATCTGCATATCTGAGGTTATTGATATTTCTCCCAGCAATCTTGATTCCAACTTGTGTTTATTCCAGTCCAGCATTTCTCATGATGTACTCTGCATATAAGTTAAATAAACAGGGTGACAATATACAGCCTTGACGTACTCCTTTTCCTATTTGGAACCAGTCTGTTGTTCCATGACCAGTTCTAACTGTTGCTTCCTGACCTGCATCAGATTTCTCAAGAGGCAGATCAGGTGGTCTGGTATTCCCATCTCCTTCAGAATTTTCCACAGTTTATTGTGATCCACACAGTCAAAGGCTTTGGCATAGTCAATAAAGCAGAAATAGATGTTTTTCTGGAAGTCTCTTGCTTTTTCCATGATCCAGCAGATGTTGGCAATTTGATCTCTGGTTCCTATGCCTTTTCTAAAACCAGCTTGGACATCAGGAAGTCCATTGGTCACATATTGCTGAAGCCTGGCTTGGAGAATTTTGAGCATTCCTTTACTCGCGTGTGAGATGAGTGCAATTGTATGGTAGTTTGAGCATTCTTTGGCATTGCCTTTCTTTGGGATTGGGATGAAAACCGACCTTTTCCAATCGTGTGGCCACTGCTGAGTTTTCCAAATTTGCTGGCATATTGAGTGCAGCACTTTCACAGCATCATCTTTCAGGATTTGGAATAGCTCCACTGGAATTCCATCACCTCCACTAGCTTTGTTCCTAGTGATGCTTTCTAAGGCCCACTTGAGTTCACATTCCAAGATGTCTGGCTCTAGGTCAGTGATCACACCATCATAATTCTTTGGGTCATGAAGCTCTTTTTTGTACAGTTCTTCTGTGTATTCTTGCCACCTCTTCTTAACATCTTCTGCTTCTGTTAGGTCCATATCATTTCTGTCTTTTATCAAGCCCATCTTTGCATGAAATATTCCTTTGGTATCTCTGATTTTCTTGAAGAGATCCCTAGTCTTTCCCATTCTGTTGTTTTCCTCTATTTCTTTGCATTGATTGCTGAAGAAGGCTTTCAATTTATCTCTTCTTGCTATTCTTTGGAACTCTGCATTCAGATGTTTATATCTTTCCTTTTCTCCCTTGCTTTTTGCTTCTCTTCTTTTCTTTAGTAAACAATATTACCACTTTTTACTCTGTTGTTAAAATTACTGTATTTTTCTTTCAGTAAAATTATTAACAATATTTATTGTTTCTATTATTTCAGCAGAATATATGGTTATTTTGATACACACATGGTAAGTACTATTTCAGAATTAAAGAAAAGTACTGAAATGAGTCAGTTCTATTTTAGATGTTTCAATTGTGTGAGTCTATTGTTTCTTGGGATAACGCAATAGCAACCCACTCCAGCAATCTTGCCTGGCAAATCCCATGGATGGAGGAGCCTGGTGGGCTGCAGTCCATGGGGTTGCTAGGAGTCGGACACTACTGAGCGACTTCACTTTCACTTTTCACTTTCATGCCTTGGAGAAGGAAATGGCAACCCACTCTAGTGTTCTTGCCTGGAGAATCCCAGGGACGGGGGATCCTGGTGGGCTGCCATCTATGGGGTCGCACAGAGTCGGACATGGCAGTAGTGACTTAGCAGTAGCAGTAGCAATATTGTTTCTTGCCTAGATTACTACATTATTCTCTTAAATGATCTTACACACTTTCTCTTCTTCAGTCTCTAAACACAGTAGCTAGGTAATCTAGTTAAAATATAAGTTGAGTCATGAATCTGTACTTAAAACCATCTAATAACTTTTCATATCACTCAAAACAAAAACCATAGTCTTTATAACAGCCTACAAGGATGGGCCTCTCTAACTCCTCTTTGATCTCCTCTCTTGGGTCACTCTTCTTCAGTCTTGGGACCCTCTTGCTTTTTCTCAAACTCCCTGTGTTCTGAACGCAGGATTTTCTTTCTATTCGCTATACCTCGAATGTGTGACTTACTTCCTTTTCTCCTTCAAACCTTTATTCCAGTTAACATGTTTATTGATGGCTTCTTTAAAATAAATAAATAATAAATATGAATAGAACCCAGTTCCACATCCATTTCAGGACTACAGAACTCCTTTTCCCCTTCCCCTAACTTATTTTGTATCATTATCAAATCTGACCTATGAAAGTGATTATATATTTTACTTAATGTCTACCTCCTCCTACTAGAATTAAAAGACCCTGAGAGAGTTTCAGGGGCTGTTTTGAAAATACCTGAGCATGACAGGCAATCAATGCATAATGTTTAAGTAAACTGAAAAAACAGTGAAACTAGGAGATCATCTTAGTCCTAATTTTAGATATTGGATGTGGGGTTCGCAAAACTCCAAATCATGGATCCCAGATGATGAAGAGCCTGTGAAGATTATAATGATTCATATAATTGGTTATTTTTTTTACTTTTACCTGAAGCAGAATGCTACCACCTCGCTTGTGTTGTACTATTTTCTTTTCAATATTTTATTATGAGTAGAGTTGAAATAATTTTACAATGACCATTCACAGAACTCCAGCTAGATTCTACCAATATTTTATCTTTATACTTCTTTTAGCTTATATTTATCCATCTAACCATCTCTCTAATCATCCCTTCATGCATCTTGAATATGATGTATTTTAAAGCTAGCTTCAGTTATGAGTATACTTTCCATAAATACTTCAGCATGCATATAATTTACTGAAGTTTTATTTTTTTAACTTGTTTTCCCTTGACATGAAATTTACATAGAACAAAATGCATAAATTTTAAGTGTACATTTTTATAGATCCATGACATCAGAATGTTACTTTATGCCCCTTCCCAGTCATTCCCACTCACACTCCTACAAGGTACTCATAGTTATGACTTTTGAATATGGAATATTTTCTTGTTCTATGATAGCATATAAATGAAGTAATTTGTTTATACATATAATATAAAGTTCATTTCACATAGCATAATGTTTTTGAGATTCATTGATGTTTTGGTGTGTATCAGCATTCCATTCCTTTACATTGCTGAGTGATAGTAACATTACATTATATGGAAAGACCACATGCTATTTATCCAATATCCTATTAATAAACACTTGCACCAGTCCAAATTTCTGAGATGGATATGTATCTAAGTCTTTTTGTGGATGTATGTTTTCTTGTCTCGTATGGAAGTGCCTAGTAATGAAATGGTTGAATTATGGCTTAAGTACATGTTTACATTTGTAAGATATAGCTGGAGCTTTTTATCATTACATTATTTTGCACTAATATCAGTAATATATGAAAATTCTAGTTTTTCCATGTCCTTGGCAATATTTGATTTTTTGGTCTTTGCTATCTTAGTCATTCAGCTAGGTGTGATTTTTTTAATCTACTTAGGATATTAATATGTATTTTCTGATGCCTAATGGTATTAAAATATTTTCTTATGTTATTCATATATCTTCTGTTTGACTTCTATATACAGTCATATTATTTGACTTTTTATTATTGAGTTATAAAAGTTCTTTCTATATTCTTTCTGAGATAAATATTGCATAAATATTATGTCTCAATTTTGGGCTCTTTATTTAAATTAATTTTGATGAATAGAAGGTTTCAGATTGATAAAATCTAATTATCAATATTTCCTTTCATTTTTATTCCATTTTGTATCCTTCTAAGAATCTTTGCTTAATGCAAGTTATAAAATTACTTTCTAATATTCCCTCTATGTTTTTAGCTTTGATGCTTATCTTCATAAACAATCTTTAATTGATTTTTATTTTGTGAGGTAGACATCAAAGTTCCATTTTTAAGAATATGGATATCCAGCTATATAAACATCATTTTTTAAAAAGACTTTCCTTTTTCCATTGAAGTGAATTGTTAGCTATTAAAAAAACAAAATGACGATATAAGTGTGATTGATCTAGGAACAATATAATATATTCTATTTATCTCTTTGTTGAGTTGTATATCAAAATCATACCTTCTTGATTACCCAAGCTTCAATTTCTACTTTTATTTGAAGTCAGATAATCTACATTTTATACCTTTGTTCTACTTAAAGAATGTCTTGGATATTCTAATTCGTTAGCATTGCTGTATAAATCTTATCATTAGCTTGTCAATTCCTACAAAACATAACAAAAATATTTTTTATTTTCGTTGTGTTTTGCTTAGAAGAACTTTCCAAGATTTCAAACTTACATTTCCATTTAATTAATCTGGTAGGAAAAAATCTAATCATAATTTCTTAAACTCCATCTCTTGTGTTCTTTTTACAGATACAACTAAATTAATCAATATATCAAAATAATCAAACCATTAGTAAGGCATTACTGCATTTTAATTAACAGATAATAAAATGCTTGTATTGAGAAACTTTAATACTAATGGTCCTGTGATTGCTTACTTATTAAGTGTTTTGTAGAGATTTTAAACTATCAAATATAAGAAGGTAGTTAGAATTGCAAAACTTGTTTGATGAAATGATCTTATCAAAACCATTTTTTGACCTAACAGCTGCCAATTTCATTTCATCATACTGAAGTTTCAATTCTGGAAGTTAAAATTAAAATCCATAAATATATTGCTAAATATATTGAGATTAATTTCAACATTAGCTATAATAAGTTTGTTTCTCTGTAATTTGTAAATATCTGATGATGATATCAAGGTAATTATATCTCAACTAAATATTATTGTATGTAGTCATCAAAAGGATGTTGATAATAGTGTGTTTAATAAGTTCTCTCATAGCTAACCCTTGCAATACTGATAGTTGCATTTTAAATTTATTTATACCTCTTTCTCATAAAATATTGGAGAAATGTCAGTAAAGTCATACACTAAATTTGTTGCTATGAGCTCAAATTATTAGTAAAATGAACATGTTAATTAATTTATAAAACATATCTACTAAGTTACTCTCTTGTGCCGTATACTTGGCAGGCATGCTAATTTGCTTGTTTTGTCTGACTCTGTGAATTCCTATGAACTGTATTCCACCAAGCTCCTCTGTGCATGGGACTCCAGGCAACAACCCTGGATAGGGTTGCCAGGCCCTTCTCGAGGGCGTCTTCCTGACCTAGGGACCGAACCCAGGTTAGCTTTCTGTAAAAACATAAAGTATTATCATTGGATAGAGAAAGACCTAAGGCAAAAAAGAAAACAAACAAAAAAAACCCCCAAAAAACAGAGATATGATAGACTGTGGAGTATGTAATAATAGTCATGGTAAGCTGAGTTTTAATATGTCCCAACAGATTTTACACATTTTTGTGTACCTGTCCTATATAATTAATTCCTTGGACAGTAAATTAATGTATTTTACTTTTGTGGTTAGGTTATGTTCTATGGCACTTTTGAGTTTAAGAAAAAGATGCACTAGTGCTTCCCTAACCAGAAATGCTAAGGAGGCTGAATAGGGTTAAATACAATTTCTGCTACAAGTTAAAATTTTTGTCTTGTCTCCTGGTTATGTGAAAGAAGTGAACTTTAATTACTTAAACATGCAGTTTATGGAACTGATAGCTCAAGTATCAAGTTCCCTCTCCTGATACTTTTGGCGGCGGGGGGGGGGGGGGGGGCGCTCCAAAATCACTGTGGATGGTCACTGCAGCCATGAAAATAAAAGATACTTGCTCCTTGGAAGAAAAGCTATGACCAGCATGTTAAAAAGCAGAGACATTGCTTTGCCGACAAATGCCTGTCTAGTCAAAGCTATAGTTTTTCCAGTAGTCATGTATGGATGTGAGCATAGCACCAAAGAACTGATGCTTTTGAACTGTGGTGTTGGAGAAGACTCTTGAGAGTTCTTTGGACTGCAAGGAGATCCAACCAGCCAATCCTAAAGGAAATCAGTCCCAAATATTCATTGGAAGGACTGATGCTGAAGCTGAAACTTCAATACTTTGGCCACCTGATGCAAAGAATTTCTTTAGAAGGAATGATGCTGAAACTCAAATTTTGGCCACCTCGGATGACTCATTGGAGAGACTCTGATACTGGGAGGGATTGAGGGCGGGGGAGAAGGGGACGAAGAGGATGAGATGGCTGGATGGCATCACTGACTCGATGGGGGACCTCCGGGAGCTGGTGATGGAAGGGGGCCGGCGGCTGCGGTTCATGGGGTCGCAAGAGTCGGACTCCGAGCGACTGATCTGATCTGATCTATCTGATGCAAGAACTCACTCATTGGAAAAGACCCTGAAGCTGGGAAAGATTAAAGACAGGAGGAGAAGGGGATGACAGAGGATGAGATGGTTGGATGGCATCACTGACTCAATGGACATGAACTTGAGCAAGTTCTGGGAGTTGGTGATGGACAGGGAAGCCTGGAATGTTGCAGTCCATGAGGTCACAAATAGTTGGACATGACTGAGAAACTCAACTGAACTCCTGAACCTGATATCTGAACCTGCTGAATCTCTATCCACAGCCCTAAATCCAATGGACAATGACAAGCATGGACAACTCCCCTTTACCCATCACCAGTGAACATGAGTTTACCTCCAGTGAACACTGCTCCAGCAAGCCTAGTGCATTCTATTTGTGGCCATTTTCCTTTGTTTGCATGTAAGTTCAAAATTCATAAGGAAAAACAGATATTAACCACTGGACTAACACCACTGCAATATGCATTTGCTGATGATAAAAGAATCGGATCAGTAATTTTCAACTTTAAAAAAAAAACATTAGATGATGGATGAACTAAAATATTTTAACTGTATCCACTTATGCATAAATCCTATATATACTAACCCATGATGTGTCGAGACTCAGGTTTTGTCTCCCACATGTTATTAAATTATAGTGAATGGCATAATCCAAAAGCTTGGAATCAAAGTGTGCTCTAAACAATGAGTCTAGAATCTCTTTATATTAGCCATCTGCCAGAAACTCTTGCTTCTATGACACAAACACCAAAGCTAATCTGTTGGTTATCTCCCTATCATGGCTCACTGCTCAGCTCTTTCTAGGTCACAAAGAAATGAGCAACTTGCTGTTCAAGCAAATGTTTCCTGGCAGAAGGAAGAAATTTATTTTACACTTGACTTTTGTATACTTCCGACTCCCCACATTTCTTACCTTCTAAACTTCTGTGACTCCATCTCCTGGTGGCTTCTTAGAGTGTTCCTTATGAAGTAGTAATTCTATTCTGTCTGTTTCTATACCTGTGTGCCTTTCTCTGTCCATCTCTCTCATGACTTACTTGACTCCTGAACTCATCACAGACTAGAGTTTGAACCTGTGTTACCTGACCACAATCTGTCCCTCCTTGATCATTGTCTTCTAGTCATGTTTCTTTTGTAACCACTAACCTTCATTCATTTCCAACTTCATCCTGGCTCTGTTATGCTTGGTCAGGTTAGTATACTATAGTTGGTATACCATAAATGATTTAAACGATATTTAAAAGTAATGTGTACATTATGATTGTCACCAAGTGTCTCCAAGGGGATTAATCATCCTTATTAGAAGTGGATTTCATATCTTCAGTTAAAAAAAAAAACAGCAATGAAACAGAAAACTTATACAAAAGCATTCTCAAGATATTTTCTAGTGTATATGAAGGAAAAAATGAGGTTAATAAAAAAATCCCTTGAAAAATTCAGTGACACATAAAAATAATAATTTTAATGCATCCCAGAAGAGAATGTAAAATTATAATTGACTACTGAGTGTAAAGATGAACAGCACCTAACATGAAGATATATGTTTCTGAAAAGAATAAATGGAAGAAACTTTTTTAAGTCATTATTAACGTTTTTGCCGAGAAATATGTGGGAGGGATTGAGGGAGGAGGAGGGGGGGGGGGAGGGGGGGGGTGTGGGTGGGGTGCTTACCGGGAGGGGGGGCGGGGTGGCGTGGTGTGGTTCTGGGGTAGCAAAAGGAGACACGACGCGACTGATCTGATTAACTTCAACTTTAAAAAAATGAAGATAAAGGCAACAATCCAAATCTAGGCAAACAAGAAATCAAAAACAAGCCTGAAAAGTCAACTCCTACTATAAAAATATATATATATACATATTAAATCATTAATTTTCTCACTCTTCCTCCTTTCTTAGCAAACACCAAGTTTTGCTCCTACAAATCACATAACAATGATTTTATGTAGAGAATGATTATGTGTTGGTAGATTTTAAAAGGCACTTTGTTTTCAGTAGAAAATAGCACAATATTGTAAATCAACTATACTTCAATAAAAACTTTTAAAGGTACTTTATTTTAAAATAGCTTCATTTGGGTGTAAATGGCATGCAATAAACAAACAGAGTGCATAATTTGATAAGGTTTGACATATATATACAATACAAAGCCATCACTACAATCAGGATAATTAACATATCTGTCACTTGAAACTTTTCTTCCTACCTACTTTGAGTCTTGCATCAGCCTCTCCAGTCCCCAACAACCACTGATCTGCATTACTGCTGACCAACCTAAGTTAATTTGCACTTTGTAAAGTTTTATATAAAAGGTATTAAAGTATGTAATCTCTGTTTTGGGTGTGGCTTCTAAAACTCAAGAATTATTACTTTGTGATTCATCTAAGTCACTGCATGTGTCAAGAGTTCAAATTCCATTACATGCATATGCTATAATTTACTTGTCTACTCACCTATTGATGAATTTTATATTATTTCAAGTATGAGGCTACTATAAATAAAACTACTATGCACTGCTGCTGCTGCTAAGTCACTTCAGTAGTGTCCGACTCTGTGCGACCCCATGGATGGCAGCCCACCAGGCTCCTCCATCCATGAGATTTTCCAGGCAAGAGTACTGGAAAGGGGTGCCATCACCTTCTCTGATTACTATGCACATCCATGTATAAATATTTATGCAGATATATATTCAACACTTAGAAATGGAGTGGAATGATCATAAAGTAGGTATGGCTTCAATTTCTAAGAAACTGCCCTGATGTTTTTCAAGGCTGTTGTTGCATTCCCACCAACAGTGTATGAGAGTTCTAATTTGTCTACACCCTCATCAATGGTCAATCTTTTTTATTTTAGACACTGTAATAGGTATCTCCTTATGGTTTTAATTTGCATTTTCCTTTAATTAATGATGTTAGGTTACTTTCAAATAAGTTAGGTCACTTATTTGACACCTGAATATTTCTAGGGTAAAGTATCTGTAAAATATATTGCCCCCATTGTTTTGATTATTATTTTTCACACTAAGTTTTGAAGTTAAAAAAACACATATATATATGTGTGTGTATATATATATACATATATATGTGTGTATATATGTGTGTCAAAGAATTGATGCTTTTGAACTGTGATGTTGGAGAAGACTCTTGAGAGTCCCTTGGACTGCAAGGAGATCCAGCTGGTCCATTCTAAAGGAGATCAGTCCTGTGTGTTCTTTGGAAGGAATGATGCTAAAGCTGACACTCCAGTTCTTTGGCCACCTCATGCAAAGAGTTGACTTATTGGAAAAGACTCTGATTCTGGGAGAGATTGGGGGTAGGAGGAGAAGGGGACGACGGAGGATGAGATGGCTGGATGGCATTCACTGACTGATGGACATGAGTCTGGATGAACTCTGGGAGTTGGTGATGGACAGGGAGGCCTTGCGTGCTGCAGTTCATAGGGTTGCAAAGGGTTGGACACGACTGAGTGACTAAACTGAACTGAAATGATGCTTGTGTGTGTATATATACATATATATCTTCTGTAAGCCAAATTTGGAAAACACATTATGCAACAATTCCTTATAGGAGTAAGGGTATAGTATATATAATGCATTTATCACACAGACTGTCACATAGCAACCCACCAATAAATAGTTACTTTTCAGTTATTTTTGCTACCTTTGCAAGTAAACACAAGTTCTGAATGTCGCTACTGTGTTGTGAAAAAGTTAAGCAACTGCAAGTTTTCTATGTTGTGATATGAGAATAATGATAAAAAATTTTAAAGAAATAGTAGAATTAAGACACTGAGTCTGCTTGAAATTAAAAATACTAAACTGATTGTTGATTTGTCTTTTCCACCAAATTGCATAACAATATGATTGAAAATTAAGGAGTATTAGGAGCAATCAACACTTCTGAGTTTTACCTAGAAAGAAAATGAAGGAGAGGATTGGGTGGATGGTGAAATGGGAACTTTATACTCCACTACTTTTGATTATGAATACCTAAAAGTGGAAATGACATTTTTGTATTATCTCTGATTTATAAGAGTTATTTTAAAAAAAGAGTTATTTTTATGTAATTTGATATTGTATAAAGGCTTTTTATTCATTGATGGATTTATGTGGCTATATCTCCTTAGATAGCACTTGATATTTTAAATAAACTTGATACCCTTGGTAAGAATATTCTCCTGTACCAAAAATAAATCTTACAAAATTTTAGTTCAAGTAAGATAGTAGACCTAAACTAACTTTCTTCAAAATATGCTTAAGTTATAAAAGAAGGATTGAAGTACAAAAACAGAAAGCAATCTCTTTATCATTTGTATGTATTCTTTGGAAAAATGCTTATTTGGGCTCTCTGCCCTTTTTTTTAAATTGGTTGCTTGTTTCCTTGATATTGAGTTATATAAGCTGTTTATAATTTTGAATATTGACCTCTTATCAGATATATGATTTGCAAATCTTTTCTCCAACTTTATAGGTTGTCTTTTGGGTTTGATGATGTTTTTCATTGTTTGTAGAGCTTTTTGGTTTGATGTAGTTCTATTTGTTTAATTTTGCTTTCATTTCCTTTGCCTGAGAAAACATATCCAAAAAGATATTGCTAACACTGATGTCAAGGAACATATGGTGTATGTTTTCTTCTAAGGGTTTTGTGATTTCAGCTCTTACTTTCAAGTTAATCCATTTTAAGTTAATTTTGTGTGGTATAAAAGAATGGTCTAGTTTCATTGTTTTGTATGTGGCTGTATAGTTTTCCCAAAACTATTTTTTGAAGAAACTATTATTTCCATATTGTATGTTCTTTGCTCCTTTGTTGTAATTAACTGTTCATACATATATGGGTTTATTTCTGGAATTTTAATTCTGTTTCATTGATCTCTGTCTGTTTTGCCTGCCAATACCATGCTGTTTGGATTACTGTAGCTTTGTAGTATAAGTTTAAATCAGGGAATGTAATACCTCCAGCTTAGTTATTTTCTTCTCAGGATTGCTTTGGAGTCTTTTGTGGTTCAATATACATTTTAGGATTTTGGGTTCTATTTCTGTACAAAATTTCATTGAGATTTTGATAGGGATTACATTGAATCTGTAGATTGCTTTAGGTAATATTGACATTTTAACAATGCTAATTTTCCAATCCATGAGCATAAAATATACATTTGTGTGTCTTCAGTTTCTTTCACAAATGACTTGGAATTTTCAATGTACAAGTCTTTCATCTCCTTAGTTAAATTTACTGCTAGGTATTTTGTTCTTTTGTTGCTATTGTAAATGAGCAACAAAAGAACCGCTGGAGAAGGGAATGGCAAACCACTTCAGTATTCTTGCCTTGAGAACCCCATGAACAGTATGAAAAGACAAAATGATAGGATACTGAAAGAGAAACTCCCCAGGTCAGTAGGGGCCCAATATGCTACTGGAGATCAGTGGAGAAATAACTCCAGAAAGAATGAAGGGATGGAGCCAAAACAAAAAGAATACCCAGCTGTGGATGTGTCTGGTGATAGAAGCAAAGTCCGATGCTGTAAAGAGCAATATTGCATAGGAACCTGGAATGTCAGGTCCATGAATCAAGACAAATTGGAAGTGGTCAAACAAGAGATGGCAAGAGTGAATGTTGACATTCTAGGAATTAGCGAACTAAAATGGACTGGAATGGGTGAATTTAACTCAGAGGACCATTATATCTACTACTGTGGGCAGGAATCCCTCAGAAGAAATGGAGTGGCCATCATGGTCAACAAAAGAGTCCGAAATGCAGTACTTGGATGCAATCTCAAAAACGATAGAATGATCCCTGTTCGTTTCCAAGGCAAACCATTCAATGTCACAGTAATCCAAGTCTATGCCCCAACCAGTAATGCCGAAGAAGCTGAAGTTGAACGGTTCTATGAAGACCTACAAGACCTTTTAGAACTAACACCCAAAAAGATGTCCTTTTCATTATAGGGGACTGGAATGCAAAAGTAGGAAGTCAAGAAACACCTGGAGTAACAGGCAAATTTGGCCTTGGAACACGGAATGAAGCAGGGCAAAGACTAATAGAGTTTTGCCAAGAAAATGCACTGGTCATAGCAAATACCCTCTTCCAACAACACAAGAGAAGACTCTATACATGGATATCACCAGATGGTCAACACCGAAATCAGATCGATTATATTCTTTGCAGCCAAAGATGGAGAAGCTCTATACAATCAGCAAAAACAAGACCAGGAGCTGACTGTGGCTCAGACCATGAACTCCTTATTGCCAAATTCAGACTGAAATTGAAGAAAGTAGAGAAAACTACTAGACCATTCAGGTAGGACCTAAATCAAATCCCTTATGATTATACAGTGGAAGTGAGAAATAGATTTAAGGGCCTAGATCTGATAGATAGAGTGCCTGATGAACTATGGAATGAGGTTCGTGACATTGTACAGGAGACAGGGATCAAGACCATCCCCATGGAAAAGAAATGCAAAAAAGCAAAATGGCTGTCTGGGGAGGCCTTACAAATAGCTGTGAAAAGAAGAGAAGTGAAAAGCAAAGGAGAAAAGGAAAGATATAAACATCTAAATGCAGAGTTCCAAAGAATAGCAAGAAGAGATAAGAAAGCCTTCTTCAGCGATCAATGCAAAGAAATAGAGGAAAACAACAGAATGGGAAAGACTAGGGATCTCTACAGGAAATTCAGAGATACCAAAGGAACATTTCATGCAAAGATGGGCACAATAAAGGACAGAGATGGTGTGGACCTAACAGAAGCAGAAGATATTAAGAAGAGGTGGCAAGAATACACAGAAGAACTGTACAAAAAAGAGCTTCAAGACCCAGATAATCATGATGATGTGATCACTGACCTAGAGCCAGACATCTTGGAATGTGAAGTCAAATGGGCCTTAGAAAGCATCACTACGAACAAAGCTAGTGGAGGTGATGGAATTCCAGTGGAGCTATTCCAAGTCCTGAATGATGATGCTGTGAAAGTGCTACACTCAATATGCCAGCAAATTTGGAAAACTCAGCAGTGGCCACAAGATTGGAAAAGGTCAGTTTTCATCCCAATCCCAAAGAAAGGCAATGCCAAGGAGTGCTCAAACTACCGCACAATTGCACTCATCTCACACGCTAGTAAAGTAATGCTCAAAATTCTCCAAGCCAGGCTTCAGCAATATGTGAACCGTGAACTTCCTGATGTTCAAGCTGGTTTTAGAAAAGGCAGAGGAACCAGAGATCAAATTGCCAACATCCGCTGGATCATGGAAAAAGCAAGAGAGTTCCAGAAAACATCTATTTCTGCTTTATTGACTATGCCAAAGCCTTTGACAGTGTGGATCACAATAAACTATGGAAAATTCTGAAAGAGATGGGAATACCAGACCACCTGATCTGCCTCTTGAGAAATCTGTATGCAGGTCAGGAAGCAACAGTTAGAACTGGTCATGGAACAACAGACTGGTTCCAAATAGGAAAAGGAGTACGTCAAGGCTGCATATTGTCACCATGTTTATTTAACTTATATGCAGAGTACATCATGAGAAATGCTGGACTGGAAGAAACACAAGTTGGAATCAAGATTGCTGGGAGAAATATCAATAACCTCAGATATGCAGATGACACCACTCTTATGGCAGAAAGTGAAGAGGGGCTAAAAAGCCTCTTGATGAAAGTGAAAGTGGAGAGTGAAAAGGTTGGCTTAAAGCTCAACATTCAGAAAACGAAGATCATGGCATCTGGTCCCATCACTGCATGGGAAATAGATGGGGAAACAGTGGAAACAGTGTCAGACTTTGTTTTTCTGGGCTCCAAAATCACTGCAGATGGTGACTGCAGCCATGAAATTAAAAGACGCTTACTCCTTGGAAGGAAAGTTATCACCAACCTAGATAGCATATTCAAAAGCAGAGACATTACTTTACCAACAAAGGTTCACCTAGTCAAGGCTATGGTCTTTCCTGTGGTCATGTATGGATGTGAGAGCTGGACTGTGAAGAAGGCTGAGCGCTGAAGAATTGATGCTTTTGATGTGTGGTGTTGAAGAAGACTCTTGAGAGTCCCTTGGACTGCAAGAAGATCCAACCAGTCCATTCTGAAGGAGATCAATCCTGGGATTTCTTTGGAAGGAATGATGCTAAAGCTGAAACTCCAGTATTTTGGCCACCTCATGTGAAGAGTTGACTCATTGGAGAAGACTCTGATGCTGGGAGGGATTGAGGGCAGGAGGAGAAGGGGACGACAGAGGATGAGATGGCTGGATGGCATCACTGACTCGATGGATGCGAGTCTGAGTGACCTCCGGGAGCTGGTGATGGACAGGGAGGCCTGGCGTGCTGCGGTTCATGGGGTCGCAAAGAGTCGGACACGACTGAGTGACTGATCTGATCTGATCTAAATGCATTCTTTATTTTACTGAGTTCTTCAGCTCCATAACTTCTGACTGGTTCCTTTTTAGAGTTTCAATATCTTTGGTAAGGTATTGCTTCTGTTCATTCATTTTAATCCCGAGCCAATAAACATTTTTTTTCCTGAGTTTTCTCATAGTTCAGTGTTATCTCATGATGTATATTTTAAATTCTCTATCAGTTAGATCACAATATTCTATGAATTTAAATTAAGTTTCTATAGAATTATTATTTTATTTCTGTGATGTTGTGTTAAGGTAATTTTTAATGGTTCTGGATGAAATATTTCCTTGTCAATGCATGTAACATAGTGGACACTTTTCTTTAGGTAAAACATTATTGTTGTTGTTTGTTGTTTCGTTGCTAAGTCATGTCTGACTCTTTTGCAACCCCTTGGACTGTAGCCTGCCAGGCTCCTCTGTCATGGGATTTCCCAGGCAAAAAACCTGGAGCAGGTTGTCATTTCCTTCTACAGGGAATCTTCCCAACCCAGGAATCAAAGCCACATCTCCTGCATTGGCATGTGGATTCTTTACCACTGAGCTACCTGGAGAAGTTTTTAATTTGATTTTTCTTTTGGTTTTGAGTAGATGGCACTCTAGCATAAGTTTGCTTTTTTTCCCTCTCCCCTCTACCTGCGCTGCCTCTGGCTATATTTTAGAATCAACATTTTTCACCCTCCACCACCTCTCAGAGATGTCACCCAGTGACCTCATTGCTTATGCCTACAGGGTTGCTGGTGATTTGCTGCTGCTGGTTTCAGTGTTGTCACTGGTTATAGTACATGGGACACTGAGATGGCAGGAACCTCCATCTCATCCTCCAACCCACTGCCTGGGGTGGAGGAGGATTGCGAGGAGTTAGGGGTCATGGACACTTCTGCCACTTCTGTGGTTGTCAGGTTTACAGATGCCATCATGGCAGGCAAAGAGGTTGAGTGGTAGGTCCTTCTGCAGGTTAGGGATGGGGTCACAGGCCCTGCCTTCACTGCTGCCCAATGCTCTGGGGCTATCAGCACCACTGTGACCAGAAGACTAGAGTCATTTCTGCCACCTCCCCTGTTGCTGTTGTGTTCTCCAAGACTGTGGGCTCAGATCCCATGGCTGGGGAGGCAGTCCAGTATTGCATGCATTTTATGTTGTTCCTGAGTTCTGCCTCCTCTATGTGTTCTAGTCCATCTATATTTAGGTGTACAGATGTGTGGAACTCTCTTGCATCCTGGTGTATTGAATGGAGGAAACTTTTTTGAATTTTAAAGTTTTAGTGGTTGTAGATTGAAGGGAGAAATGAAGGGAGTATTTCATATCACTATGATGTTGACCAGAATTCTGCCACTATAATTTTCATTTCATGCATCACGTTTTTTTTTTTGTAGGTTTTTGATAGGTTTAATTTCCATATAAACTGGTCATAATAATTTTATTTCAATTAGTACTATTTTTTATCAAATTAAATTGTTATTTCTCCATAAACTTGAAATTTTTTTTTTTATGGAAACCTCCATTTCAACTAATTTTTTAAACTATTAAAATTACAGAAGTGGTATGAGGCACTTACTGTTTGGGGGATGTTAAAATTCAGCACATAGCTGAGTGGAAAGAAAAAAGAAGCTAGGATAAGAAATTATATTGTTTGAACATTTTAAACATTAAAGTAGGGCTCTTCTTGCAGAATTTGAGCATTAAAATAATACAGTTTCTAACATAGTAAGAATTTCACTAATAAGAAGGATGTAATCCAGTAGGGGGAAAATGAGGAGAAAAGAGTTCAGGAGGTGGGTTCCTGGAAACATTTTTTATATGTAGAATGTTTTCTACAGTTTCAGCCAGTGACTGTTGTGCAGGAAGAATCTAATCACTAGAAGATAGATGTGCAGTCAGGTGAGCTTCAAGCGTATCTTACAATTGCAAAAAAATAAATAGAGTCACAGAAAAGAAAATAGAAACAAAATCCAAATTTGATGGGTATATCAGTTCAGTTCAGTTCAGTCACTCAGTTGTGTCTGACTCTTTGTGACCACATGGACTGTAGCATGCTAGGCTTCCCTGTGCATCACCAACTACCGGGGTTTACTAAAACTCATGTCCATTGAGTCAGTGATGCCATTCAACCATCTCATCCTCAGTCTTCCCCTTCTCCTCCCGGCTTCAATCTTTCCCAGCCTCACGGTCTTTTAAAATGAGTCAGCTCTTCATATCGGTGGCCAAAGTATTGGAGTTTCAGCTTCAACATCAGTCCTTGCAATGAATATTCAGGACTGATTTCCTTTAGGATGGACTAGTTGGATCTCCTTGCAATCCAAGGGACTCTCAAGAGACTTCTCCAACACCACAGTTCAAAAGCATCAATTCTTCAGCACTCAGGTTTTTTATAGTCTAACTCTCACATCCATACATGACTACTCTAAAAACCATAGCATTGACTAGATGGACCTTTGTTGGCAAAGTAATGTCTCTGCTTTTTAATATGCTAACTTGGTCATAACTTTTGTTCCAAGGACTAAGCATCTTTTAATTTCATGGTGGTAGTCACCATCTGCATTGATTTTGGAGCCCCCCCCCCCCAAATAAAGTCTGCACTGTTTCTCCATCTATTTGCCATGAAGTGATGGGACCAGGTGCCATGATCTTCGTTTTCTTAATGTTGAGTTTTAAGCCAACTTTTTCAACTCTCCTCTGCACTTTCATCAAGAGCCTCTTTACTTCTTCTTCACCTTCTACCATAAGGGTGGTGTCATCCTCATATCTGGAGAAGGCAATGGTGCCCCACCCAGTACTCTTGCCTGGAAAATCTCATGGACAATGGAGCCTGGTAGGCTGCAGTCCATGGGGTCGCTGAGAGTCGGACACAACTGAGCGACTTCCCTTTCACTTTTCACTTTCATGCACTGGAGAAAGCAATGGCAACCCACTCCAGTGTTCTTGCCTGGAGAATCCCAGGAACAGGGGAGCCTGGTGGGCTGCCATCTATGGGGTCGCACAGAGCTGGACATGACCGAAGCGACTTAGCAGTAGCAGCATCCTCATATCTGAGGTTATTGGTATTTCTCCTGGCAATCTTGATTCCAGCTTGTTTCATCCAGCCTAGCTTTTCTCATGATGTTCTCTGCATATAAGTTAAATAAGCAGGGCGACAATATACAGCCTTGATGTACTCCTTTTCCTATTTGGAACCAGTCTGTTCCATGTCCAATTATAACTGTTGCTTCCTGACTTGCATACAGATTTCTCAGGAGGCACGTCAGATGGTCTGGTATTCCCGTCTCTTTCAGAATTTTCCACAGTTTATTGTGATCCACACAGTCAGTGGCTTTGGCATAGTCAATAAAGCAGAAGCAGATGTTTTTCTGGAACTCTCTTGCTTTTTCGATGATCCTGTAGATGTTGGCAACTTGATCTCTGGTTCCTCTGCCTTTTCTAAAACCAACTTGAATATCTGGAAGTTCATGGTTCACGTATTGTTGAAGCCTGGCTTGGAGAATTTTGAGCATTACTTTACTAGCCTGTGAGATGAGTGGAATTGCCTGGTAATTTGAGCATTCTTCAGCATTGCCTTTCTTTTGGATTGGATTGAAAACTGACCTTTTCCAGTCCCATGGCCACTGTTGAATTTTCCAAATTTGCTAGCATATTGAGTGCAGCATTTTCACAGTATCATCTTTAAGGATGTATCTTTATGGATGTATAACAAAATCCAAAAGAAGAAAGTAAACAATTGTATAAATCAAAGGCTCATTTTGTATTCAAATTTTGTGCATATACTTTTACCAAGCAGTTATACTATAATCCTGCTGCTGCTGCTGCTAAGTCGCTTCAGTCATGTCCGACTCTGTGCGACCCCATAGACAGAAGCTCACCAGGCTTCCCCATCCCTGGGATTCTCCAGGCAAGAATACTGGAGTGGGTTGCCATTTCCTTCTCCAATGCATGAATGTGAAAAGTGAAAGAGAAGTCGCTCAGTCGTGTCCGACTCTTAGCGACCCCATGGACTGGAGCCTACCAAGATATATAACTGAAATTCCTACTGTGCTTCATGTTGTCTTCAATACTGACCCAGATATATCAGTAGGCATAACTGTGCCGAGTTAGTATAAATAGAAGGAAGAAATCTCATAATTTTAGATATAACATTTAGTAAAAGAACCAGTTTATACTACTCGCCACATTTTAAGGTCTCAATAGACACACTGTAGCCAGTGATTACTGTATTGGGCAGTGTAGATATAATAAAATATCCATTATCACAAAAATTATATTAGAAAGATATGTTCTAGATCTTTAATAAATTAGACAACATTCACTGTAGTAATCTTAAATGATAATACAGGGCATCCCTGGCTTGGAACGGCTAATTTTGGCAAGTCAGTGTTCCCCTCCCCTCTACCTTCTTTCCATTCCTCACACTAAAAATTGTTAACCTTTACTAATATATTTTCCTCTCTCCCTTTACAATTTTTGTGGCAGTTCATTAAGTTATGAATGAAACATATTTGTTAAAATCATTATAAATTATGGTGTAATGTATTATAATACAAATTTATTTTATGTAAATCCATAGTAATACATCTTGAAATAAATGAAACTTGACTTATTCAATTGTTATAGTACTAGAATATAATTAAAATGCAAGGTCATTTAGAAAATGGAATAAAAATTTTTGGAACTGGTATAAACAGTTAGAACTGGACATGGAACAACAGACTGGTTCCAAATAGGAAAAGGAGTACGTCAAGGCTGTATATTGTCACCCTGTTTATTTAACTTATATGCAGAGTACATCATGAGAAACGCTGGACTGGAAGAAACACAAGCTGGAATCAAGATTGCCGGGAGAAATATTAATAACCTCAGATATGCAGATGACACCACCCTTATGGCAGAAAGTGAAGAGGAACTAAAAAGCCTCTTGACGAAGGTGAAAGTGGACAGTGAAAAAGTTGGCTTGAAGCTCAACATTGAGAAAATGAAGATCATGGCATCCGGTCCCAACACTTCATGGGAAATAGATGAGGAAACAGTGGAAACAGTGTCAGACTTTCTTTTTCTGGGCTCCAAAATCACTGCAGATGGTGATTGCAGCCATGAAATTAAAAGACGCTTACTCCTTGGAAGGAAAGTTATGACCAACCTAGATCACATATTCAAAAGCAGAGACATTACTTTGCCAACAAAGGTTCGTCTAGTCAAGGCTATGGTTTTTCCTGTGGTCATGTGTAGATGTGAGACTTGGACAGTGAAGAAGGCTGAGCGCCGAAGAATTGATGCTTTTGAACTGTGGCGTTGGAGAAGACTCTTGAGAGTCCCTTGGACTACAAGGAGGTCCAACCAGTCCATCCTAAAGGAGATCAGTCCTGGGTGTTCATTGGAAGGACTGATGCTGAAGCTGACTCCAATAATTTGGCCACCTCATCTGAATAGTTGACTCATTTGAAAAGACCCTGATGCTGGGAGGGACTGGGGGCAGGAGGAGAAGGGGACGACAGAGGATGAGATGGCTGCATGGCATCATTGACTTGATGGACATGAGTTTGGGTAAACTCCGGGAGTTGGTGATGAACAGCGAGGCCTGGCGTGCTGTGATTCATGAGCTCACAAAGCGTTGGGCATGACTGAGTGACTGAACTGAATTCAACTGATCACTTCTCTTAAAATACACAATTCTTAAACAGTCTGCGCAAGTGTTATATTTAGAAGAAATTCATCAAATTGACTTTTCTTGATGTACAATAAAGATTAGTCAGACTGTATCTTCAAGAATGACTTTATTTATTTAGGTGCTCAGATGATTTATTTATGAGAGCAAACTTCCAGGTATACTGAGTCTAATTCACCCAGCATCATCTTATAGCCAGTTGGAATTACTTGGAAGTTCACTATATTCTGTCTTTTACTAGCAAATTATGTGAGAATTTACTCTTATTTTTAATGAAGGCAACTTAAGATAAAATAATTATTATTTAGAGGATCTCACACTCCCAATAAAGTGATACTTCTTAATCTTTAAGATTCTAATAATCAGTCTATAGTTATTTCACATTTGGTTTGAACAACTGGACATTTTATTACTGATGTAATTAGATAATTGAACTGGTGATTTTATCACATAATTTGTTGTATTCATAAAAAGTTTATATAATATAAGACTAAGTGTATACAGTTATGTAAAACACATATATCCTTGTCCTCATTCACTAGAAATAATTTATTATGTTTCATTTTTAGGGATATTAAACATAGCTTTGAAGAAAGATATATTTTATCCAACACTAGGAGAATAATGGCTCAGATATTATCTATATAACAAAAGTTGTATATGGCTGTTGTATTTCAAGATTCCTCAGAATGAATTCATAAACAACTGAGGTGAATATTTTGTTCAGAGGTTCATCAAAATTTAAGTTTCTCTCCAAACAGCTTCAGAAATAAACAATTGTGTTTTTTATATTATTGTTTATTTTGGTCTAATACTTGATTATTTTTGGTAGAGAAATAGTATACAAATGCATTTTATTATTTGGTGCACATATGTTTAAAATCCTTAGGGTTTACAAAAACAAAAGAACACAAGTACGTATCAGATCAGATCACATCACATCAGTCGCTCAGTCGTGTCCGACTCTTTGCGACCCAATGAATCACAGCATGCCAGGCCTCCCTGTCTATCACCAATGGCCGGAGGTCACAGAGCCTCACATCCACCGAGTCAGTGACGCCATTCAGCCATCTCATCCTCTGTTGTCCCCTTCTCCTCTTGCCCTCAATCCCTCCCAGCATCAGAGTCTTCTCCAATGAGTCAACTCTTCCCGTGAGGTGGCCAAAGTACTGGAGTTTCAGCTTTAGCATCATTCCTTCTGAAGAAATCCCAGGACTAATCTCTTTCAGAATGGACTGGTGGGATCTCCTTGCAGTCCAAGGGACTCTCAAGAATCTTCTCCAACACCACAGTTCAAAAGCATCAATTCTTCGGCACTCAGCCTTCTTCACAGTCCAGCTCTCACATCCATACATGACCACAGGAAAGACCATAGCCTTGACTAGACGAACCTTTGTTGGCAAAGTAATGTCTCTGCTTTTGAATATGTGATCTAGGTTGGTCATAACTTTCCTTCCAAGGAGTAAGCGTCTTTTAATTTCATGGCTGCAGTCACCATCTGCAGTGATTTTGGAGCCCAGAAAATAAAGTCTGACACTGTTTCCACTGTTTCCCCATCTATTTCCCATGAAGTGATGGGACCAGATGCCATGATCTTCGTTTTCTGAATGTTGAGCTTTAAGCCAACGTTTTCACTCTCCACTTTCACCTTCATCAAGAGGCTTTTTAGTTCCTCTTCACTTTCTGCCATAAGGGTGGTATCACCTGCATATCTGAGGTTATGATATTTCTTCTTGCTATTTTTGGAACTCTGCATTCAGATGTTTATATCTTTCCTTTTCTCCTTTGCTTTTTGCTTCTCTTCTTTTCACAGCTATTTTTAAGGCCTCCCCAGACAGCCATTTTGCTTTTTTGCATTTCTTCTCCATGGGGATGGTCTTGATCCCTGTCTCCTGTACAATGTCACGAACCTCATTCCATAGTTCATCAGGCACTCTATCTATCAGATCTAGGCCTTTAAATCTATTTCTCCCTTCCACTGTATAATCATAAGGGATTTGATTTAGGTCATACCTGAATGGTCTAGTGGTTTTCCCTACTTTCTTCAATTAAATCTGAATTTGGCTATAAGGATTTCATGGTCTGAACCACAGTCAGTTCCTTGTCTTGTTTTTGCTGACTGTGCTTTGCTGGAGCAGCCGTGAAGAGATACCCCACACCCAAGGTAAGAGAAACCCAAGTAAGACGGTAGGTGTTACAAGAGGGCATCAGAGGGCAAACACACTGAAACCATACTCACAGAAAACTAGTCATTCTAATCACACTAGGACCACAGCCTTGTCTAACTCAATGAAACTAAGCCATGCCCGTGGGGCAGCCCAGGATGGGTGGGTCATGGTGGAGAGATCTGACAGTATGTGGTCCACTGGAGAAGGGAATGGCAAACCACTTCAGTATTCTTGCCTTGAGAACCCCATGAACAGTTTGAAAAGGCAAAATGATAGGATACTGAAAGAGAAACTCCCCAGATCAGTAGGGGCCCAATATGCTACTGGAGATCAGTGGAGAAATAATTCCAAGAAGAATGAAGGGATGGAACCAAAGCAAGAAGAATACCCAGCTGTGAATGTGTCTGGTGATAGAAGCAAGATCCAATGCTGTAAAGAGCAATATTGCATAGGAACCTGGAATGTCAGGTCCATGAATCAAGGCAAATTGGAAGTGGTCAAACAAGAGATGGCCAGAGTGAATGTCGACATTCTAGGAATCAGTGAACTCAAATGGACTGGAATTGGTGAATTTAACTCAGAGGACCATTATATCTACTACTGTGGGCAGGAATCCCTCAGAAGAAATGGAGTGGCCATCATGGTCAACAGAAGAGTCCAAAATGCAGTACTTGGATGCAATCTCAAAAATGACAGAATGATCTCTGTTCGTTTCCAAGGCAAACCATTCAATGTCACAGTAATCCAAGTCTATGCCCCAACCAGTAACGCTGAAGAAGCTGAAGTGAACAGTTCTATGAAAACCACCAAGACCTTTTAGAACTAACACCCAAAAAAGATGTTCTTTTCATTATAGGGGACTGGAATGCAAAAGTAGGAAGTCAAGAAACACCTGGAGTAACAGGCAAATTTGGCCTTGGAATACGGAATGAAGCAGGGCAAAGACTAATAGAGTTTTGCCAAGAAAATGCACTAGTCATAACAAACACCCTCTTCCAACAAGTACATATACACAATCACAAACACCTAAGTCATTGATTCACTTAACAGGAACATGTATCCAAACTTCTGTCTAAGCCAAACAGGAAAAAAAAAAAAAAAAGGTGAAGTGGGGGACAGTATCTCCTGGCCCAGTAGTAAATGGTTCAGGCATCACAATTAGTTTTACAAAGAAGGAAAAGAAGAAACTCAATTTATTTATTTATTTATTTATTTTGCTGAAGATAAGGAAGAAAATTCTTATTTTCTTAAAATTTTTCTTTTATATTGGGGTATAGGTGATTAGTTGATTGAGAATCCCAGGGACGGGGGAACCTGGTGAGCTTCCGTCTATTGGATCACACAGAGTCGGACACGACTGAAGCGACTTGGCAACAGCATAGTTGATTAGTAATGTTGTGTATAGAAAAGTGATTACTTTATTCTTTTCAAATTTTTTCCCATTTAACTTATTACACAAATATTGAGCAGAGTTCCCTGGGCTATACAGTAGGTCCTTATTTTAAATATAGCTATTATTTTTCAAAACTTTTCCCATTTATTACATGAATATTGAGCAGAGTTCCCTAGGCTGAACAGTAGGTCCTTAGTTTTAATACAGTAGTGTATATATATGTCAATCCAAAGATCCCAAATTTATCCCTGTCCCTCAAGCCCATGGGGTTGCAAGAGTAGGACATGACTTAGGGACTAAACCACCATTCATCTCTTTGCTAACCATAAGATTATTTTCTAAGCCTGTGAACCTGTGTCTCTTTTATAAATAAATTCATTTGTATCATTTCTTTGGATTTCATATATGATTGATATCAGATGATATCTGTTGAAGAAACTCCGTTTCTGAAAAGTGAAGATATTCATTCTTTCTTTGAGTGAAAAAAGTAAAAGTTTTATTTTCACATATTATATAATTTTAATATAATTTCCACTGACGGTTTAGATAAAGGTAGATTGAAAGTTAAAGTGGCTCGGTCTTGTCCGACTCTGCGACCCCATAGATTATAAAGTCCATGGAATTCTCTAGGCCAGAATACTAGAGTGGGTAGCCTTTCCCTTCTCCAGGGGATCTTCCCAACCCAGGGATCAAACCCAGGTCTCCTGCAATGCAGGCTATGCATAGCATAGCATAGCATATATCCCCTGCTGCTGCTGCCACTGCTGCTAAATCGCTTCAGTCGTGTCTGACTCTATGCGACCCCATAGACGGCCACCCATCAGGCTCCCCTGTCCCTGGGATTCTTCAGGCAAGAACACTGGAGTGGGTTGCCATTTCCTTCTCCAATGCATGAAAGTGAAAAGTGAAAGTGAAGTCGCTCAGTCGTGTCCCGTGTCCCACTCTTCGTGACCCCATGGACTGCAGCCTACCAGGCTCCTCTGTCCATGGAAGTTTCCAGTCAAGAATACTGGAGTGGGGTGCCATTGCCTTCTCCGATATATCCCCTAGCATTAGTATTTATTTTTTAGAATATAGAAGGCATTCTGCAATTGTCTGATGAATAAACAATTCTGTCTTCCTATGTTATTGTGAAAAGTATTGGGTACAATACTGGAAATACAGAAGTAATTTTCAAGATAAATTTCAATAACTGACCAGACCTCTGGTATATATAACATTACTTTGAATGTTTCATTCCTAACAATATTTATTCATGCTATTTTTTTTCTAATGGTGTTTGTTAGTTTTTCTATATGTAGAATGAGAGAAATTCTTTCTTGCAATCGAATGAAGGCAGCAGTGCCTGAGGTATGTACAATAGGAAGAAAATATCTTTTTAAAAAATCATGAATTATAATGAATTATGTTGAATAAGCAAGCAGGAAAATTTAATTTTTGAAAACATATTAAAGTAACAATTTACTTTAAAATGCAGATTTAGCATCAAATTCTGTATATTTTTATGTAAAATGTATAATTAAAAATTTACCAACTAGTATAAGATTATAAATTATACATTAATTTATTACTCAGAAATATAAAATAATGTTAATTTATTCTTATATTATATATGATAAGAATACTGGAGTTCTTATCATATAAATACCATATAATCTGAGCTTTGTTTAATTCACTGATTAAAACCTTATTACAACTTATAAGCCATATTCTGAATTTTAGAAATAGTGTCATTAGCTTAAAGAAGCATCCTGTTTGAACCATGATTTTTTTAAAAATCAAAATTTTGTAACAAATTTTACATTAAATTAACAGTTTTAAAACACTGGCACTGGGAACTTCTTTTTAGCCAGAGTGAAGCTGAGTGTCAGAGCTTCCCACATGGCTTGAACTCGAGGCCTAGGTTTTAGCTTCCCAAAAGACATTAACACTAATCCTACAAACATGGCCACCCCAGCCAACTTCCAGGCTGTTTTAGAGTAGTAGATAGGGATGGGATGTGCACTTTGCCAGTTACTGTGGTCTACCCAGGAGTTCCTCGGAGTAGCCAGTACCTAACCTAGGATCTTATTAATTTTTGTTCTTAGTAAATGATATTTATTTTTCATAATGGAGGCGTTTAAATAACTTAACAAATCAATCTGTATGAATACTGCCTAAACTATAAGTTCTAGTCTAAAAAATATTGTTGTTTTCAGGGGAAGTTTTCCTATGGTATGCTCAAGAAGAAAATAATTATAAAACATGAGAGTTGAATCAATTTAGTAAGTAGTAATAGTTTTTTTAAGTTTTTTTTTTTTTTTTTCCACACTGCATGGCTTGTGGGATCATAGCTCCCCAACCACAGATTGAAACTGGGCCCTCAGCAGTGCAAGGGTGGAGTTCTAACCACTGGAATGCAAGGGAATTCTCTTAGTACTGAGAGAGTCATTTCCTAGGCAGGTTGATAAGGAGTCTAGGGGTCCCCAAGGAGAGGGGTCTGGAATTCTCAAGGAGGAAGAAAGGACAAACTTTTTTCTTTCTCTACATTCCTTAGGATTCAGATCAGATCAGTCGCTCAGTCGTGTCCGACTCTTTGCGACCCCATGAATCGCAGCACGCCAGGCCTCCCTGTCCATCACCAACTCCCGGAGGTCACTCAGACTCACATCCATCGAGTCAGTGATGCCATCCAGCTATCTCATCCTCTGTCGTCCCCTTCTCCTCCTGCCCCTAATCCCTCCCAGCATCAGAGTCTTCTCCAATGAGTCAACTCTTCACATGAGGTGGCCAAAATACTGGAGTTTCAGCTTTAGCATCAATCCCTCCAAAGAAATCCCAGGGCTGATCTCCTTCAGAATGGACTGCTTGGATCTCCTTGCAGTCCAAGGGACTCTCAAGAGTCTTCTCCAACACCACAGTTCAAAAGCATCAATTCTTCGGCACTCAGCCTTCTTCACAGTCCAGCTCTCACATCCACACATGACCACAGGAAAGACCATAGCCTTGACTAGGCGAACCTTTGTTGGCAAAGTGATGTCTCTGCTTTTGAATATGCTATCTAGGTTGGTCATAATTTAGGATTAAATAACAATAATGTATCCTGCCTGAGGACAGTCTCTGGATTAAACCTTCTGTTATCTTAAAATGTAAATTATGGGAGTAGACCTGGTCTTTTTACAAGGATGTATCCTGCCTGAGGACAGTCTTTGGATTAAACCTTCTGGCTAATTCTGTTAAAATGTAAATTATGGGAGTAAGTCTGATGAGGTCTTTACACCTCCTCTTTTGTTCTTTCTCTTCTCCTCTCCTCCTTTTCTTTCTTTCTCTCTCCATTCTTCTCCTCGGGTCTCCTTTGGTCGGGGGCTGTCGTCGTGGCCGCCCCAGCAGTAGGTCTTGGGCATCAGAGGTCTTCTCTGTCAGTCTTCTTCTCTCTTTAGGGGCAACTTGGAGCGGTTAACCCATCTTCTGCTCTCGGGGCCTTCTCTATGAGCTCAGGTGGAGCGCTGTGGTGTTGTGGGTCGAGCGTCATCCTGTAGGTCCATGATCGGCATTAGTGTCAGGTGGGTGGTTGCATCTGGCTGGTGTCTTGACATCTCTGTGGCGGAATCTCGAGATGGGGCCTCTCTCTTCCCTTTCTCGTCCAGCCGTCCTCGACTCGCGGTCCGTCCCGGGGCGGCGGCCGTCGCCCTCTCGGCTCCGGTCCCTCGTGCTCACCGCGGAGCTGCTGCTCGGACTCCATCCATTCAACTGGGGTGGCGCTTCGGGCTCCCTGAGTGGAGGGGAGGGCGTCGGGGGCCTGAGCGTGGCGGAGGGCCCCGGCTGTCTGGGAGGCCCGCGGGAGGCGCGGAGGGGAATCGGCAGAGTCGGCGGGGGCCCGGGGGCGGCGGTGGTGTGGTCCGGCGGCGGGGGGCAGGCGTTGACATCTTGGAATCAGTTCGAAAGCCACTCTAGTGGAGGTGATGAATTCCAGTGGAGCGCAAATCCTGAATGATGATGCTGTGAAAGTGCTGCACTCAATATGCCAGCAAATTTGGAAAATTCAGCAGTGGCCACAAGACTGGAAAAGGTCAGTTTTCATCCCAATCCCAAAGAAAGGCAATGCCAAGGAGTGCTCAAACTACCGAACAATTGCACTCATCTCACACGCTAGTAAAGTAATGCTCAAAATTCTCCAAGCCAGGCTTCAGCAATATGTGAACCGTGAACTTCCTGATGTTCAAGCTGGTTTTAGAAAAGGCAGAGGAACCAGAGATCAAATTGCCAACATCCACTGGATCATGGAAAAAGCAAGAGAGTTCCAGAAAAACATCTATTTCTGCTTTATTGACTATGCCAAAGCCTTTGACTGTGTGGATCACAATAAACTATGGAAAATTCTGAAAGAGATGGGAATACCAGACCACCTGATCTGCCTCTTAAGAAATCTGTATGCAGGTCAGGAAGCAACAGTTAGAACTGGTCATGGAACAACAGACTGGTTCCAAATAGGAAAAGGAGTACGTCAAGGCTGCATATTGTCGCCATGTTTATTTAACTTATATGCAGAGTACATCATGAGAAATGCTGGACTGGAAGAAACACAAGTTGGAATCAAGATTGCCGGGAGAAATATCAATAACCTCAGATATGCAGATGACACCACTCTTATGGCAGAAAGTGAAGAGGGGCTAAAAAGCCTCTTGATGAAAGTGAAAGTGGAGAGTGAAAGGGTTGGCTTAAAGCTCAACATTCAGAAAACGAAGATCATGGCATCTGGTCCCATCACTGCATGGGAAATAGATGGGGAAACAGTGGAAACAGTGTCAGACTTTGTTTTTCTGGGCTCCAAAATCACTGCAGATGGTGACTGCAGCCATGAAATTAAAAGACGCTTACTCCTTGGAAGGAAAGTTATGACCAACCTAGATAGCATATTCAAAAGCAGAGACATTACTTTACCAACAAAGGTTCGCCTAGTCAAGGCTATGGTCTTTCCTGTGGTCATGTATGGATGTGAGAGCTGGACTGTGAGGAAGGCTGAGCGCCGAAGAATTGATGCTTTTGAACTGTGGTGTTGGAGAAGACTCTTGAGAGTCCCTTGGACTGCAAGAAGATCCAACCAGTCCATTCTGAAGGAGATCAATCCTGGAATCTCTTTAGAAGGAATGATGCTAAAGCTGAAACTCCAGTATTTTGGCCACCTCATGCGAAGAGTTGACTCATTGGAGAAGACTCTGATGCTGGGAGGGATTGAGGGCAGGAGGAGAAGGGGACGACAGAGGATGAGATGGCTGGATGGCATCACTGACTCGATGGATGCGAGTCTGAGTGACCTCCGGGAGCTGGTGAGGGACAGGGAGGCCTGGCGTGCTGCGGTTCATGGGGTCGCAAAGAGTCGGACACGACTGAGCGACTGATCTGATCTGATCTGATCTGATGGGAGTAAGTCTGATGAGGT
Organism: Tragelaphus eurycerus; assembly: GCA_935064755.1. Lineage (NCBI taxonomy): Eukaryota > Metazoa > Chordata > Mammalia > Artiodactyla > Bovidae > Tragelaphus > Tragelaphus eurycerus. The sequence continues at coordinate 10,509 of CAKXYN010000457.1, read as the reverse complement.
CTTTACAACCTCCATTCTTTTAGATCTTATTCTTTGTTCACTGAGAGTATATACCTCCATTCTAACACTAGCAAGTGGGTACTCTTCTCCCCCTTCTGATGCCTATGTCGAGCTTTCTCATCTCCTTTATGCTTTAATAAAACTTTATTACACAAAAGCTCTGAGCAATCAGCCTCGTCTCTGGCCCCAGATTGAATTCTTCTCCTCCAGGGGTCAAGAATCCCGGTGTCTTCGCGTGATTCAACAACAACCTTTCAGTACTAGATTTGAGAGAAGAGCACATATATTTTTTTAAATACTGATTATGTATAAATTTTCATTTAACAGCTATATAATTTTCATGGATTTTTGAAACTTTTCATAAGTAAATGGTGAAAAAAACCCAAATAGACCAAAGGAATATCAAACAGAACTTAATAAGTACATTTTTGCTTAAGAGGATTTTTCTAGAAGGATTTTCTTTTCCAAAAGGTAAAATTGAATGGAAAAATATTGCTTTCATTCAGTACTATATTAAGTATTTGCTATACATTTAAAAACTGATGCTTTCAAAATATAATTATTTTCATTAATTCAAACAGTTATTTACTAAAATATCTATTTGATACCTTCAATGTATCAGTAGTGTTTCTACATGGTTTTTATATCAATTACATTTAAAATAAAGACATTTGTGGGGGATCTCCTGGTGGCCCAGTTGTTGGAACTCAGCACTTTCATGGCAATGGCGCAGGTTCTATCCCTGGTCCGGGAACTAAGATCCTGCAAGCGGTATGGTGTGACCAAAAATAAATAAAGAAAGACATTATTTAAAAATGAATTCTCACGCACTAAAAATTATTGACTTTTTAAAATAAAATTGGTATTATTTCCTGAAATATTTATACAGAAATATAACAACGTTTAGGGCTTCCCTGGTAGCTCAACTGGTAAATAATCTGCCTGCAATGCAGGAGACCCAGTTTGATTCCTGGTTGGGAAGATCCACTGGAAAAGGGATAGGCCACCCACTTCAGTATTCTTGGGCTTCCCTTGTGGATCATCTAGTAAAGAATCTGCCTGCAATGAGGGAGACCTGAGTTTGATCTCTGGTTTGGGAAAATAACCTGGAGAAGGGAAAGGCTACCTACTCCAGTATTCCGGCTTGGAGAATTCCATGGACTATACATTTGCAAAGAGTCGGACAGATCTGTGCATCTTTCACTTCACTTTGCATGACAGAGTTTAAATAATTTTAGTCTGTTCATCAGGGGAAAAAAATAAACTTTTTCATATTTAATTAAATACAGTAACATTTGACCTTTTAAGGAAACAAAGTTTATGCCATAAAAATCCTAATTTCTTTGTAAACTGAATTGTCTTTCTTCAGTTCAGATCAGTTCAGTCACTCAGTCGTGTCAGACTCTTTGCAACCCCATGAATCTTAGTATGCCAGGCCTCCCTGTCTATCACCAACTCCCGGAATTCACCCAAACTCACACCCATCGAGTTGCTGATGCCATCCAGCCATCTCATCCTCTGTCATCCCTTTGTCTTCCTGCCCCCAATCCCTTCTAGCATCAAGGTCTTTTCCAGTGAGTCAACTCTTTGCATGAGGTGGCCAAAGTGCTGGAGTTTCAGCTTTAGCATCATTCCTTCCAAAGAAATCCCAGGGCTGATCTTCAGAATGGACTGGTTGGATCTCCTTGCAGTCCAAGGGACTCTCAAGAGTCTTCTCCAACACCACAGTTCAAAAGCATCGATTCTTTGGCGCTCAGCTTTCTTCACAGTCCAACTCTCACAAGCAGCTTTATTGAGATATGTTACACACCATAAGAGGAACTCATACAACATTAGACTTTGAAATGAAGTTCGGGGCTATTCTTGGCAGTTACTTGAAGAAAGACTAGTCAGGCAAGTATGAAGAGTGGCAGAGAAATGTATGTTCAACTATCAACTATTTTACTTCTCTTACATCTCATCCTTCATTGTTATACAACAAAAATATATTTCTGAAATTTCTATTCCAGTGTGACAAAATTAAAAGCTTCACACACTTCCTAAGTACCTTATTACTAGAAATAATTTGGTTGTTGGCATAGCCTTTCTCCTTCCCTCCTTCCAATCCTACAATCTCAAAGGAAACTTAAATGTATTTTAGAAATATGTGACAAAGATATGAAATGAAATGGTGTATTTCTAACCAGGCAGAATGCAGCACACTGAAAATGAGATTCTAAGTCTTGATAATATGTGTAACTACTGAATGTATTCACCCTTTTAAGAACAATGGTGGGTTTATTTTACTCCCCAGCTGATTTTTTTGTTTATAATGTCTCATTAATTTTTATCTATAACTATTACTTTTGATTCTTGATAATTGATAGCTAACTTTAAAGAATTTTGAAGATCCTAAATAATTAATTTCATCTCTTGTATTATTCTGAAATATTTTATTCTAGCCTCATAGATAGTAACTAGTTAATGACATCATGAAAATGATATATTTGTTTCAACAGTATCCTTAGAATGCTTTTTTTGTCATACCAAACTGCTAACCTTAACCCCTCTGCCGTATTTCCTTTGCTGATGAGCAATATCAATTCTGATATCTCATGAACTCATGACAAATACAGTTCTACAGCACTTAATTTTATAGCATGTTTGTTTGAGATGAGAATAGAAAAGCACTTACCAGAAAGAGACATTGTATCTATTTTCTCTTTAAAAGTGATATTGTAAACCTATTTCCAGACAGTTATGTGAAAATGTGAGATTTTTTTTCTCCACTCTAGTCTGCATGTGTACTTAGTCGTGCAGTCATGTCTTTTTATCCCATGGATGGTAGTCCACCAGGATCTTCTGTTCATGGGACTTTTCAGGCAAGAATACTGGAGTGGGCTGGCATTTCCTCCTCCAGAGGATCTTCCCAACCCAGGAATCAAATCAGTGTCTCGTACGTCTTCTGCATTGCAGGTAGATTCTTTACCTGCTGAGCCACTGGGAGAGCCCACTTTTTGGTTTCAGTTCAGTTCAGTTACTCAGTCATTTCCGACTCTTTGTGACCCCATGAATCGCAGCACGCCAGGCCTCCCTGTCCATCACCTACTTCCGGAGTTCACTCAGCCTCACGTCCATCGAGTCAGTGATGCCATCCAGCCACCTCATCCTCTGTCGTCCCCTTCTCCTCCTGCCCCTAATCCCTCCCAGCATCAGAGTCTTTCCAATAAGTCAACTCTTCACGTGACGTGGCCAAAGTACTGGAGTTTCAGCTTTAGCATCATTCCTTCCAAACAAATCCCAGGGCTGATCTCCTTCAGAATGGACTGGTTGGATCTCCTTGCAGTCCAAGGGACTCTCAAGAGACTTCTCCAATATCACAGTTCAAAAGCATCAATTCTTCGGTGCTCAGCTTTCTTCACAGTCCAGCTCTCACATCCATACATGACCACTGGAAAAACCGTAGCCTTGACTAGACGGACATTTGTTGGCAAAGTAATGTCTCTGCTTTTGAATATGCTATCTAGGTTGGTCATAACTTTCCTTCCAAGGAGTAGGCGTCTTTTGATTTCATGGCTGCAGTCACCATCTGCAGTGATTTTGTAGCGCCCCCCCCCCCCAAAAAAAAAATAAAGTCTGACACTGTTTCCCCATCTATTTCCCATGAAGTGATGGGACCAGATGCCATGATCTTCGTTTTCTGAATGTTGAGCTTTAAGCCAGCTTTTCACTCTCCACTTTCACTTTCACTACTAAGACCACTAAAGATATTTTTAAATTTTAAGATATACAAATCCATATGGGCAGAATCTCAGAACTGGAATCAATTAGTAAATTTATCTCAGATATTAAATATAGCTTTAAGGGTTATGAGAGAGTAAGAGAGAGAGATTTGAGGTCTTGACATATTTATAAATTCAATCACTAAAACCAGAACTACGGGGTCAGCATTTTTCTTTTATCTTACCACAGGCATCTAATGGCTATTGCAGTTTTTTCAGTTCTATCTCCTTACTAACTGCTTAACAACTCCAAGAATAATTTTCTCCTTCATATCCACATTGATATTGCCTTGGTTCAAGTTATTAGCATCTCTAATCTTGTTAGAAATGTACTGTTACTGCCATTGCTGTCTCTAAATTCATACTTCCAGTTCATCCTCCCAACAATGCCAGAGGGGTCATTCCAAAATTAAATGTGGTCATAATATTTGTCTATTTGAAATTCTACAATAGACCACTATTGGCTAACATAAAGTTCAAATAGTTCATCTTGGCGCACAAATATCTCCCTAATCTGGTCCCTAGAAATCACTGTAACCTCTCTCCAACTTGGCTTTCTCTATTTCTAGAATGAAAAATTACTTACTGAATTCACTGAATATTATGCATTTTTAGGAAATATTAAGCTTTGTGTATATTTTTTTCTGGGCTTCCCAGGTGGCTAGTGGTAAAGAACCACCTGCTAATGCAGGAGACATAAGAGATGCAGGTTTGATACCTGGATCAGGAAGATACCCTGGAGGAGGGAATGACAACCCACCTCAGTATTCTTGCCTTGAGAATCCCATGGACAGGGGAGCTTGGAAGGTCCTCTGGGTCACAAAGAATCAGACATGACTGAAGCAACTTGACATGCACGCATGCTTTTCTACAAGTTCCTCATCATATTTTCTCAAGAAAAATACCTAATATCATGTGATATAAATCTTGCACATCTCATCGCTAATGCTTAGTAGCCACCATTTATTTTAAAAATGAATAATTTACATTAATTTTCCACACTGTATGCTATGTGGGCAACATTAACGTGTTCAGCATTTAATAACATTTTATTCCTTTTTCTTCCAGGAGACAATATTTTTCCTATAGGCAGTTGTTCTGTCTTGTTTCCTGCATTTCTAAACACAAAGTGTCTAACTAACATGGAGGTTTTCCTGGAGAATGTTTTCATAACATTTTATTCACTTCTTCCTCCATCTATAGGTAAATAAATAACCAGATATAGCAGTGAATAATTAAATGTTGAAATAATATTTCCTTACCTAAAGGTACATGCTTTTTCTCCTGTCTTTTTTCCATTGAATTCATCTATAAAATCTTTTCAAATTCACCAGTCTTTAGTACTACTTTTTGTCCATCAATATTTTAAAAATAACCAATTCAGTAATGATGGATGAACTAATATTAAACTAATCTTCCCACAGATAATTTAAAATATACATATATATGCATACCTACATATGAGAAAATATGTATGTATATGAGTGAGAAAAAAATATATGAAGGTACTTTGAGAGAGGAAAAAAGACAGATGATCCTTAAAAGAGTGGGGTTGCAATAAGTGTGATGATCATGTGTGCTGACTTTTCCCTGAAGTCACTCTCCAGGATTCACACAAGATGTCTGGAATTCAAACAGAAATCTGCAGCCTTATCATCCTGAGGACCTGGAGGGTAAAGTTAACACAACCCCCTGGATTGTGAAATGTAGGTAATAAATACACTTAAAGGAGGGAATTGTAAAGAGATGCTCCAAAATCTGTGCAAATTTGCTTTAGATCATGCCAAATTATACAGAAGTGTGGGAGATCCCAGCGGATCCAGTGGCAGAGAACAATAGCAAAAAAGCTGAAAAAATTAAGCAGAATCCATAATTTCTACAATCAAGCATCTATACCATCCAGAATATAATCAAAATTTGCTCTACTTGTGAAGAAACAGGAAACTGTGACCAATAATCAAAAGTAAAAGAAATGAATCTGAAAGCAAGAGTTTGAAATTTATAGAGAATTTAATGTTTATTTTAAATCTGAAGAGTTCAATGAAAACTATAGTCACTGTAAATAAATGTGAGTTAATCACAACTGCAAAATGAATGTAATGAAAAGCAAATTGAAATTGAAGAATCAAAAAGTAAAATATCAAAATGGATGGGCCTAACACCCTATTGTGGACTTCAGGACAAATCAACCATATATTTTAGTCCCAGATAGACCACTATGCTAGGCTATGCTAGGCTATGCTAAGTCATTTCAGTCGTGTCTGACTCTGTGTGACCATAGAGCCCACCAGGCTCCCCCGTCCCTGGGATTCTCCAGGCAAGAACACTGGAGTGGGTTGCCATTTCCTTCTCCAATGCATGAAAGTGAAAAGAGAAAGTGAAGTCGCCCAGTCATGTCGGACTCTTAGCGACCCCATGGACTGCAGCCTACCATGCTCCTCTGTCCGTGGGATTTTCCAGGCAAGAGTACTGGAGTGGGGTGCCATTGCCTTCTCCGGGGAGATAGACCACTAGAAGATTTAAAAGCTGGAAATATCGATTAAAAAATAGTTTTAAAAATGAATATATCCTCAGCTTCCTGTGGTAAAACAGTCAGCATGTACACAACTGGAGTCTAGAGAAAGATGAGAGACATGAGGCTGGGAAAAAAAAATGGAAGATTAATGGATTCAAATTTCCCAAATATGGTGAGAAGTATATAATTACTGATCAAAGTTCTGTGAACCCTAATCAAGGTAAAACAAAGAAAATCACATTCAGAAACATCTTAGTCAAATTGCTCAAAAATCAAGACAAACAAATAATTTGGAAAACAGAATAAAAGAACAAATTACATACAGGAGAACAATTGTATAGATGAATGACAATTGGTCAATGGAACAATATCTTTAAAGTATTTTTCAAAATATCCCACAAAACTGTCAACTAAGAAGTCTACATCATACTGCGGGCAGACACAACCCATAGTAACCTCTGATTACTAAGTCGTTGTATAATCCCTTTTTGAGTGTTGGGAGAAACTGTGCCTTGTTTCAGCAATTTTATCCATGGTTTTCAAACTAAGGGAAATAAAGTCATATATAAATGAAGTTCCATGATTTTTATAGAAGCTTTATTCATAAAATCCCCAAACTGGAAGCAATAAAAAAAATCTATTAACAAGTGAAAGAAATAAAAAGATATGTTTGTATTCCCACAATGGAATGCTGCTTAGCATTGCAAAGTGACATGGAAATGACAGAGTCAACAACATAGATGAATCTCATATATATCCTGAGTGAAAGAAGCTAACATAGAACAGTGCACTCCATACATTTCCATTTATAGGAAATTTTAGAACTGGAAAACCCAGGCAGTCATGAAAATAATTGTAAACGTTGTTACTTCTGGGTTGTTCATTGACTAGGAAAGGGCATGGAAGGCCTTTAAATAGTGAAGGAAATAGACTAAACTTATAGAGGAATTTGTTACAGATATGTGTTTGTCAATGTTTGTTTTCACAGGTCAGGCCCAGGAAGCTGACTATGAGACGAAGATGAGCAGGATGGGAGCTGAAGAACTGAATTGCAGGCCCAACTGCTGCCCTATACCAATAAGATTAACCAGCAGAAGAACTACGGTGTGATTTTAGACATCAACAGAAAGCTTATTAAGGATTAACAAGAATTTATAATCAGTCATTCCACCAATTAATGTAAAAAATATTACACTTTAACATTTAGTGATACACTAGATATATAAAGTTTATAAGGAAAGAAATGAATCACCATTTCATCTCTATTCTCTCATTCACTAGTATCAAGCCACTGACCTAATATCCGGAGGGAAAATATAAAGGAAAATGTACGGTTTCACTTTTTGAATGTGAAATATTTATTTTGAGTGGCAAATTATCAAGCATGAAGATGCAAATAAAAACAATGGTACACAGATATGCATGAATTATAGAAACTTAGAATTACTAAATTCTTGCAGAGTTCATGTAAATTAGCAAATTTAACAATTTATGGTTATGTTGGAAAAGGTATTTAAATCACTCTTTTATATTAAAAAAATAATTCTGAGGATATATGAATACCTTGTATGTAGAGTAGAGTAACAAAAAGGAGAAGGCGATGGCACCCCAATCCAGTACTCTTGCCTGAAAAATCCCATGGATGGAGGAGCATGGTAGGCTGTAGTCCATGGGGTCGCTAAGAGTCAGACACAACTGAGTGACTTCATTTTCACTTTTCACTTCCACGCATTGGAGAAGGAAATGGCAACCCACTCCAGTGTTCTTGCCTGGAGAATCCCAGGGACGGGGGCGCCTGGTGGGCTGCCGTCTATGGTGTCACACAGAGTCGGACAGGACTGTAGCGACTTAGCAGCAGCAGCAGAGTAACAAATGGTGCAGAAAAAACCCAAAAAAGTTGTATATGCCATGAGCCATCATTATTTTATTAACATCTTTTATTCCCAGATGTATCACTACTTATTAGGTGTTAATCCTTTAATGTTAATATCTTATTTTTGTCCCTCAAATATGCTTAATCATGTACGGAAGTAGTGAAATAATCCCTGCTAAGTATCGTTCTGCAAATATGGGTAATTAGTTTTATTGGCTATAATATAAATCCACCTAAAATTCATAGCAGGGCAAAACTATGTTCTTGAAATTTACTATATATTTAGCTTACTAGAACATGTCCCTAAGCAAACACTTGCGATATCAAGATTGTATTCATCCATTTGTTCCTCAAGTATCCCCAGACTCTGGTAAACTATTTGCCAATTAATAGGCACATATTAATTTTTAAAACAAGTGACAGATTAAAATTATTATACATAACATAATTAGTAAAATATTTGCAATACTTTTTGTAATATTTTATTTTATATTCAAAGTATTCATGTCGCTTTCTCTATTGTAAACTAATTCTGAATATATTCAGAAACTCACCATATATGAGCAGCTTTAAGGGATAACTTTTAAATAAGTGGAATTTTCACAGATTCTGATATATTTAAGTTTGCAAGCCTAGACCAGATTTGGATATTCTTAATGTGGATAACATCTCTATCACAGAGTTAGATGAGAGATTTGAAATAAATAGTGCAATCTTTGTTATAGCCAGTAGGGCAAGAAGGACAAAATTTTCTTACTATGAGGGAAATTCAGAATGGATTTAATAACTGCAAATATTGTGTATTTGACCTTAATAGTCTACTCCAAGGTAATTTAACATCAATAAAATACACTGGGAATAAAACTTGTGAAATTCAATATGTATCAAAATAAAAACTTATAAGAATTCTTCTATCCCACTACCACTCTCACTCACAGTGTTAAATTTCATTTCATGGAAAGTATTAATAGGATTTACACATTTATCTAAGTAAAAAGAGCTATAAGTTCCCTGTTTAAATAGTGGAATGTATCATAAAAAATAATTTCAGCTCCAGTTATTAAAAGATACTTACTGTCCTCTTTTTATAACACATAAATCACCTGTATACTCCAAGGTTATAACTCGAGTTTTCCTATGAATCTTAATTTCTTAATTTTTTAGCCAAAAAATAAAAAAGTATGCATGCTAGAATGGTAGATCTTGGTCCTGTTCACTGATAATTTCTCCACCTTTGGCACAGTGAGGAGTTGCACTTTTTTGCTTTCAGAACTGTGCCCATTTTGATGACTTTTGGTCAAAAAAAAGAGACAGTAAGGGATGTGCGTCACTTCCGTATGGGAAGATTTAATTTTTAGTGCGAGACTCTAGATACCTCTGCACTGATGATGTGGAAATAGTTGTTGATGTTTAGGTATACATGCAGCCATCACTGGCACAATAACCAGGACTTGCAGGAAATTTTACAAGAGCAATTAACACCTTTGAGATTGAAAATGTTGTGTTGCTATTGTTGTCATTGTTGTTGTAATTGCAGTATATCTTATGATACCTTGATGGATAACTTCAGTGTTATTTCTATTCATATGTTCTGCTGCTGCTGCTGCTAAGTTGCTTCAGTCATGTCCGATTCTGTGTGACCCCAAAGACAGCAGCCCACCAGGCTCCCCCATCCCTGGGATTCTCCAGGCAAGAATACTGGAGTGGGTTGCCATATCTTTCTCCAATGAATGAAAGTGAAAAATGAAAGTGAAGTCACTCAGTTGTGTCCAACTCTTCAAGACCACATGGACTGCAGCCTACCAGGCTCCTCCATCCATGGGATTTTCCAGGCAAGAGTACTGGAGTGGGGTGCCATTGCCTTCTCCATCATATGTTCTAGTAGAGAGGAAAATCATAAACTTTCTGTCTAGTAAAGAGACAACCTAAACCATTCACTGAAATACTACATATCAAGAAGGATAAAACCAATGCCTAGGACAGAAAAGAGAAGTCTACATTCAGATTCATATTCCAGCATTATCCCAAAGAGTAGAGTTTCAGTTAAGAGAATAAGAGGTGGCATTTAGAAAGACTGTGTATCAAATTTGTAGTTTAAGCACAAAGTTTTTACTCACTTTACTAAAAGGCACATTTTATTATAAAAATCAGACTATGTATTTACAAAATGAAAAAAAGTCACTAATTCAGAATACAATGTGAATTACCAAAAAATAAGTTATAAATGTGTTTATGTCAATAAAGTGCCCAACAGCTTTGGTATCTATTCATTTTTCAATCAAAACTTAGATATGGATGGCCTCCTGGAGTATAATTCTAAAACTTTTCCTTATTTGTTATTTCAAATTCAGTCAGCTCAG